>JAUELF010239070.1:0-12767 GCA_031471495.1 Clinocardium nuttallii
TCACTTATTTATGATCCCTGGGTAAACAAACCAGTACTAGGCTAGAAAATGTGCCTTGCCCAAGGACACTCCACCATTACTGTAGTGCTGCGGCTGGGGATTGAACCTGGGACAACTGGTTTCAAATCCCCGATGCTAACCACTCGACCACGGCGGACTGAATGCCAAGGAGGGAAAGCCATTACTTACTACTTTTCTTAAGGTCTTTAACTTGCCGCTGAAGTTACTGATGGGATATAATAGCATGAGCTGTCAATAACTTGGTGGAGTTGACCATGTCAGATCAATTTTGGCTTATTAAGTTAAAGAACCACAGAGAGATGACAGATAAGTGAATCTTAAGGATCTTCCTTCATTATGAGAAAACAAAAAGATTAACCCATTACTTCACACAGACGGCATTTGACACCTGCGAATGAACATTACTTCTGAAAATATTGCAATAAAACTTTTATTGCAATATTTTCAACTCTAGATCAATATAAATCTTTCAGTGTTCTAGATTGTTTAATTTATTTGTCTGATGATTGTAAAGGAGACGACCTTTGGACAAGGCATGTGAAGTAACAGACTTAGCAATTCTTACCTCAACCAATGGAACGGAGATAGATGTGGGTACACCAGAGCTGGGTTGTGTTCTGGCCCTGTAGTACAGTGTAATACCATTGCCCTGAAATTGTAGAGAAAACAAATTGTAGACAAATAATTATATTATCCTTTTCCCACATACAGACACTTTCTGACGTTACTGCAGCAGTAAACTTCTGAAAACATTGTGAAATTATTCAAGGAGAAATTGCTCATTATGAGCTATTTCTTCTTTTGCCACAAAAATTATTTTCATTTATAGAGAGTGTCCATATTTTTGCTAAGATGTTTTCAAAGTCGACTGCTCCAAATATGTTGTATGTGGTAAAAGGAATAACCCTTTTCGCAAAGCAGACACATTATCAGCAGATAACTGAATGAGCATGAACTCATAACAAGCATTTTCTCCTTTTACCACAATGTTTCAAACTTCAACTATTTAACATTCATTTAACTTTTCCCCCATATAGATGCTCTCTGACGCCTCTGCAGCAGATGGCTTTTCAAATACTTGTAGCAAAAGGAGCAATTTCTCTTTTAGCCACAATAAACTCAGCTCTATTAAATAATAATATTATTATTTATAGAGATTTTCTATATTTTGACATCTGCTGCAGATTTATTGTACGTGGGAAAGGGTTAAAGCGGAGATATCATCAGCTGAACATTTGTTTATGGTGGGAAAACACTTGGCATTATTTATTGTCCCTTTGAATCATTAGCTGTTAAATTGCATCTTTACTTGCATATGTCATTCTGCTTCTTTTGTGTAATAGTAACTGTTCAGCAAAATTGAGACAAAATATGAATAAAATACTATCACATCTATTCAATTTTTCTACACATGAAGACACATCTATTAAAATTGTGTTGTATGTGGGAAGGAGTTAAAAGAATACTATCTAAACATTTAAAACCAATGGATTTCAATGAGAAGGACAAGATATATTTCGTTAGCAAAGATAGGTTTATTTTCTTCATTGTCTAAGAATCGATATACAAACGCAAATACAAACTTACAGATATGATAACATCAGCATATGTAGTAGGAACAGCTCTACGGATCTCCGTGTCGTAGAATATTGTGTACTTGAGTTCACCTCCGTAACTTGTAAGCTGAAATATATTTTAAATATTATCAAAATTTCTACTTTTGCCACAATGGTGTTTTACATATAACATTTTATTTGTATGCCATTATCTTTCCCCAAATGCAATAAATGACAATTGGTAACAATATTGGCTGTCAATGAAAGGTAATTGTGTCTGAATCTCAAGAGGGCGGACTTTCTTACTTATTAGTGCCAATAGCAATTTTACTTATTTGTTTCCTCACAGTCCGGCATAAAGGTTTTTTTTCTTTGATTCAACATTCAGATTTTGTTTAAAAATTGCATTAGTATACAGTGAACTCGACAGTTCCGGGTCAGTAACCAAATTAACGAATCTAGATGCAGTCAAGCGTTTCAAGATTAAGACACCCGTTCCTGAAATGACAATTTTCGAAATCAAAGTGAAACTATGCAAGCTAATGGGAAATAACTTGATAATCAAATTGTCAAAATACTGTTTCATTCTCGAATACTAAGCATTTTTTTCCAAATGTGACCCAGAACTGTCGAGTTCTGTTGTTTAAGCATTACTGTATCAAAATTTAACTTAAAAATCATAGGTGACCAGACTACTTTTCGATTAAATTCAAATCTTGCATGATCAATCACACAAGGCGTGTTTTGCTTCCATTATCACCAGCCTATGTGGAAAAGCAGCCAGTTGCTTGGAAAGTATGTTGTGTGGTATACTGGTGTCGGAAAACCAGGAAACGCATGACTATGTGAACGGGTCACTGTGATATGGCTGAAAAAACCTGTTGAAACAGCGTTAAACCCTAATCAATCAATCAATTATCATACATAATATATACATTTAGCATGAGAATCAAAACAGGGCCTTTATGATCCTGATTCGGTTATATCATCTTAATATGTTACATCGACCTTTAATGACGACACCTGTTTTGACTCAATTTTAAGAAGGATTGACGTTAGGATTACTCAAGTAATACCACTTTTTTAAAATCACAGCTCGTTATGAGATAACATCTTTCAATGAAAGATTAAAGTATATAGCAGATTTCTATGGTCTATCAATTCAGAAAGGCTTTTTTTCCTGATATTACTTCATGGACGATTTTCAGACTCTCACTGACAAGCTGATTGGATATAATTTGAAAAATGAAATTAACTATTTTTTTGTTGATGCATTCATTAAAGTATTATAGTTATTCTCATATTTTTAAATTCTCTTATAAAGGATTGGCATAGATAAAATAAACAAGAACAAGTACTTACCCTTTCTCCCAGGAATTCCCTAGGTAAGGCCCAGTAGTACGACCCAGATCTCAAGGTCCTACTGAAATCTAACACCTGGTATTCCCTTGTGTTGGCCTTAAAGTTGACTATGTTGTCAGGGATGTTCCCTTCTTGATCCGTCCGTACAAGGGTCACTGGGTTCACCATTCCAATCTGTAATGAAACAAGACGGTCATATGGTGGCCAAGAATTCTTACCCGAGTGTGATGACTGTATAATAAGGTGTTCATAAATAATTAGGGATGGGACCTGGTACCGAAGTAGCCTAGTACTCGATTGGATGTCCAAGTAATGGTTACCAATATAGGTATTCGAGTACGCGATTATAAATTTATCCATTTTTCAGTCTTTTATCAGTTAACAGTAAATAAATTGAAACTTAAACTTAAATAATTGGTCAATGAAGTATAGCGTGACAAACAGGTATCGATTTGAATGTTTTCTCCTGTCAATTCACAACAATATGTCGGTATTCCACACCTTTGTCTTAATTGTGTTTTCAATTGTCATCATATTTTCTTTTGCCATTATGTTTTAACTCTTTTTTCAGTTATAATACCATTCATTCATAAAGTTTTCCCCCCAACTTTTCTAGATTTTAAAAGTTGTCTGCTGTAGAAAGTGGGAGAGGGTTAAGGAAGACATGGGCATGGTATACAGTAACAGTTATAAACTTCATATGTCATATACACATAATCAATTCATAATATAAGAGAGTGGAGACTTGAAGGTCACTACTGAAACAGTTGACGCTTTGTCCAAAACAGAAACACATAAAATAAGAGAGTTAAATGACTTACACTGGAGACTTGAAGGTCACTACTGAAACAGTTGACGCTTTGTCCAAAACAGAAACAACGAACACATTCATCTGACGAGGTGGCTCCGACGTTGAATAAGGGGGATTCACATGGGCCCGACTCAACTAGATAAGGATAAAATAACATGGAGATAGAGATTTCAATTTTGATGAAGAAACCTTTCAAGAGGAACCTACGACTTAACCCTTTCCCATAATTATGTAGACGCCTCCAACGCTGTTGACTCTTAAACAATTGTGAATTAAAGGCGAAATTGCCTTTTGACACAATGTTTCCCACTTTAAGATTTGTTTTCTAATTTTTGTCCTCATGTTTTCAAAGTCATCTGCTGCAGATTGGTTGTATTTGGGAAAGGGTTAACCTTATCTTTTCCCACATACAACACATTTGCAGACCTTTTTAAAAGCTGACAACTCAAAGTAACAAATCAGGAAAATAATTTTTAAAACTTGGTAACAAACTGTATTGAATCTACAACGGTATGTATACAGTGAATTGGATCTGTCCAACTTGTAACTTAACATTTTCATTTCCATTGCTATGAAATGGGTAGGTGATGGCTTTGAAACCAATTTGTGTAACAGTTTGGATTATCCAGTAGTAAAATTCCAAATGATTGCACACACCTGGTCCACACCTCTCTTTCTTACATATTCCTTAGTAATCATCGAAAATGGTATAGTTGTTCATCTAAACTAATTTTTTGCCATTTCTGAAAATTATTACAAACACTTTTAATGAATATTCTCAATACAAGTTGAAAGGATGAATTTGTATCCCTCTGTCAAGCCGACAGATCAATGGTTATGGCCATAGTGAACAGGGGGGCCAACCCTAAACATATCTTTGTAGATTTAATACAGAGTAATGAAAAACCATCTAGTAGATTCTTCTATCTAAATGCAAATTATATACACGTATGATATTAGACTTCTTGTACAATAGAAAAGGTACAGTTCCAAACATTACTTTAAAAATGCCAACATCTGTTTAATATAAACACACACTGTGTTGTATTCATTTCCTATTACTATACCTAAATGTAAATGTCAAGCATATATCCATACTTATACCTTTCGAAATATCCAGTGTTGAGTCCTTTATTTTATGGCATCCATTACTTACCTATATTGATTGACCTGATCCTGAGAGTTGCTCAAATTCCAAAATCATTCTGACATAGGTCATGTATTTTCACGATGAAAACCCACAAAATAGGGAATATGACACACATTTTAACCATTTCCCACATGCAGATGCTTTCTGAAGCCTCTGCTGCAGATGACTTTTGAAAGCCATGTGGCAAAGGGAGAAACGGATCATTCATTTTTAGAGATATTCCATCTCTGTAAATAAAAATATAATAATTAAATATAGTTGAAAGAATTGTTGCAAAAGGATAAAAGCTCATTATAAGCAATTTCTTCTCTCGCTACAACGTTTAAAAGTTGCTGTCTGCTGCAGATTTGCTTTATTGCTTGAAAGGATTTTTTCAAATATTATATGAGGTAAAACTGATGGTTTAAATTACAGGTTTTTACTTACCCAAATTTGTCCCATAGCTATGATGTACGTCCACATGTTTGTATGGTACTAAATCTGATTTGGTCTTTGTACCAATCAAGATGTTTGTTTCTATCTGTGTAATTAAGTCAGAATATGTTCCATGTCCATTCAATTGCTTTCTTTTATCATCCTTAATTACTAATTTTCCTTCTTTTCTATGTCCACTCAATTGTGTTCTTTTATCATCGTTAAATACTAATTTCACTTCACTTTTATGTCCACCCAATTGAATTTTGTTATCATCGTTAAATACTAATTTTCTTTCATTCTGATTATGACCTGTCCAGACCTGGTCATAATGATTTCCTTGTTGATGAAAATTTTGATTGTAAATTATTCTGGACTTATGTCTTTGTCTTGGATACTTAACTTCTTCATGATATGAATCAACAATGTTATTATAATGATCAGCTCTTGCAATCCCATGGCTTGCACGATTTCCATGATTTAGAGACATTGACTCAGGTTGCAATCTGTCTTCAAGCATCCCATCAAGACCTTTGTCATTCTGTTCAAAGTTTTCCTTGTTTTCACTATTTGATAATACAAAAAGAATTTTGGATTTCACTTCTGGCATTGCAGTTAAAGATTTTCTACGAATGTAAGCATTTCCTTGAACCTTTTTGCCTATAACTGATATGGTTGGTTTTTGTAACTTCTTTGTCTTGATTAATCTTATATCTTTATTTCTTTTGCTGTGTAAATCATTTTGGTTTGAGTTTAAAGTATGTACAATTCCTGATGGTTGTACAATCCTGTTTATATCTCTGTTCCGTTTTATTTTATGGAGGTTTCTTTTACTATTCATTCTGGTACTGGCATGATTCAGTGTGTCATATTTTCCTGCTACTCTGTCAGCCCCTTGACGATAACCATTTATTGTTGCAAAACCTCTTTGATGCCTCCGTGTCCCTGATATACCTTGACCTTTCTGTGATCCTGATACACTGTGACCTTTCCATAACCCTGATATCTTGTGACCCTTCAATGACCCAGAAATAGCATTACCTTTTGATGACCCTGACATATTGTGACCTTTATGTGACCTTGAAATACTTCGACCTTTTGGTGATCTCGAGATACTAGGATATTGAACATTATTCATTCTGGGATGTGTGTATCCTGTTTGATCTTTTATTAATTCATCTCTGTGACTTTTAAGTGTGAAATGTTTATATCTCTCCTTTTTTCTCTGACCACGTGTCTCATCTATGTATCTGTCATGTGCCTTATTAACATATCCAAGGCTTCTCTTGTGTCGAACATTCAGGCTGTATTCTCGGTGTTGTGACAAAAAGTCCCTTCTAGGTGCAAAAGTTGAATATGGCAGACCTCTGTGGTTATTTTTCTCGTATTTATATAATTTATTACTCCTTACAGCTGTGTCATGCATATTACTATTCTGTTCACCAGATGTACTGTGAAGGTTTTTCATATATTGTTGCCTTGCAGCTATATAAACATGCCTGATTGTTAAGAATTTATTTCTGTACCTTGGACTTAGAACAGTCTCTGTATGATCACTCACAATATAAGTGCCGTTAGTATCTCTTTTATAAGGACTTTCATTCACATATCCTCTATCAATCCAATCTCTCTGGTTTTCATGGCCTTTTGACAATCCAGTTAAATGTAAATGAACGGTTTCATTGCCAAACCTGCCTTTAATCATTACACCGTCTGTAACTTTGACAGCCTCTACAGAGCCTGTGCAATTTTTTCCTATTCTAATATCTACACTTTTGTTTAGCTCCATATCTATAACATTAATCCCATTCACTGCAGCAACTACATCATGGCCAGAAGAAACCGTTTCTATTCTATCAATGTGTTTCTCTATTGGTTTGTTCATATGGTCATATTTACTCACTGCATTAGTTTTACGACCATAATTGATGGAATAAGATCTCACTTTCTTTTTGTTGATTTCTGGCCCTTTTCCATTCAGTGAGTCAAAAATATGCCTATAATTGGGTGTGCCAGTTGTAAGTGATTTAATGTCATCATTAAATACTGGTCTAGGCGATTCATGTACATCATTTTGATATTCTTCTAAATCTACATCAATATCTCCCCTTCTAATTGGAGATTTTGTTGTGAAAACAACATTTGCCCTATCAGTAATGCTAAAAGTGTTAGTAGCACTATCAATATGGTGTACATCTATCAGCTCTAACTCTGAAGCTGGAATAACAACTTCTTTTCTTCTTGTCTTTGGTGCAACTGATTGAGCATTTGTTCCTACTTGAGAATTTTCTTCTCGTTGACTTGATTTTCCTTGGTTGACGTGCATTTGAGATGAACTATGAGCACGAGTTTTATCAATTTTATCATTATCAAAAATACTAGCAATGTTACTCCCATCATCTCTCACATTTGACATGTCCGTTTTGTCAGCCACTCCTTTTACATGAAGCTGGTTTGACTCTTTACTTTTATTTTCCGGTATACTTTCCATATAGAATCCATCAAAAACAGTATCATTATCTGTTTGAATCAGAATGTCATCATTATTTGAGTTGATGATACCTGAATTGAATATTTCTGTCTCATTCTTATTAGCATCTAGGCTTGTTATACTGCTACTATCTGTTACTGATTCTGTAACATTATCTTCGTCTGGTAGTATATCAGATCTTCGTGTACAGTATACAACAGTCCCATCTGTATCTATGTATTTCCTTAGCGATCCAGACATACAATCTTGTTTCATACTAATTTCAACAACCTGTATAATATTGCTATCTATCTGCTCTACATGTGGTAACACTGTGGAATGAGTACTTGTAACATTATGTACAGAAGCATTTACAAACAATGTAGAATTTTCTTGTAGAGGCAATGAATTACTACTTCTACTATTTTGTCCAATGACATTTAAAAACACTGCAGCATTTTCTGAAAGAGGCGCTACATTGCTATTATTTTCTTGCCATTTTCTGAAACCAGCTAGATATATTTTCACAACATCCTGCTGCTTAGGCATTCCTATTACTCTCCTGGTTGTTGTTCTCACATTAACAGAATCATCGCCTGTCCTTTTACCAACAACATTAACTTCAAGCGTGAACATGCTCTTGACACATGATACCAAAATACTACCATGTGACCTTGTGACCTTGAAGTTATCCATGCATTTATCTCTGAAATCAATTTCTAGTGATTGATCCGTTTGGTTTATATTAACATGGTCAATAATCCTATTTATTGTCAAAGTCCTTTCCGAAAAATCATCTGTAATACTTGCCACCTCATAATTTATTTTTGGAGTATGTAGCAAAAAATCTTTGTTTGGAAATGTATCTACATCTTCAGTTGTGTTAACAGTTACAGAAGGTTTTAAATCAGAGATTTTATTTGCGGAGATATCAAATTTAACCTCTGTATTCGTAACAACTGGATTATGACCTGTAATTATCACTGTTTCACTTTTCCCAACATTTTGGATTGATTCTTGCTGTAGTTCATTTCTGTCTACAATATTGTTCATCAAAAGTTTACTTTTATTCCCAGTCAATACTTTTAACAGAAGACTATTTACTTCATCATCAAGTTCAGATCTGTCCACTTCATTTCTATTCAAATGTCCACCCTGTTCAATACTATGATCATAGATATTGGTTTCTGCTGCAATATTTTTCTGGTTATCAATATCTACATAACCATGGTTCTTATTTTCAAGACTTTTTGATGGTGCCTCGCCAAAAACTTGTTTTACTTTTCCTTGTACATGCTCTCTTACATCTACTTCTATAGATACATTCTGTTGCACCAAGTCATCTTCAACAGCATCAATATCAATACTGGACGAATCAATATGAGTTGTGTCATTTGTTTGCATTTTGTCTTCTCCACGATTATCTGAACTACCTGTGATGATTACTTCTTGCTTAGTTTTCTTTGAATTATTGCCCCCACTTAAGATAATAACTTCATGGTGAACTTCAGTATCCGTTTCTCCACCCTCATCATCATCATGTGGACCAAACCCAGACGATTCAACTATTATGTTATCATCAGCATCATTCTCAGAAATAACAGTTTCAGAAATCATGATATGCCCAACTTCTTTATTAATATTAGGAGTTGTAACTTTAAGTATCTGACTATGGTGAACTGCTTTGTTAAAACCAAGAGTTGTGACTTCAAGTTGTGGTCTATTGTAAACATTGTTCTGGATAATAGGAATTGTAACTTCAGTAATAGGCCTATGAGTAAAGATATCATATTTTATTTGGTCTTGTGTTTCTAAGTGACTGTCATGATCCAGATTGTTTATACCCACTGTAATAGTAGATTCAATAGTTGGTCTAACAATTCCATCATCAAAGGGTACATATATATCATCATTTGGTGATGTAACGGCAGGATTTGGTTTTAGAGAGGGTAATTGAAAGTCAGTATCATTCCGGTTTTCTACATCACTTTCAGATCTAGTTCTATGACCATTACTCTTTTCCTTATTACTGCTTTCTTTGCCTTTCTCAGTAAATAAATAAATTTCTATGAGTTCGGTGTGTGTAGTATTCCTTTGATTTGTGTCCTTAATCATAATTTCCGTAATGTTTTCTATAGAATCTTTAACAACAATATGTTCTTGTACTAAAATATCACTTCTCCTTTTAGGAAAATCTGTAACACTATCTGCAGTATCATCATCAATATCTATAATATCATTTGAAACAGTCAAACGGTTATACACTGGAGTGACAATATCAATATTGTTTCCTTGTATTCCTGGTTCAATCTGTGATACATTTAGTTTTGTTCTACTACAAAGAAAGACATATCTATCTTTAAAATGTTTGACGATAAACTGTCCATTACAATGCCCTGTGAGTCCAATTTCTAATATTGATGCAGATTTATCGTCAATAGAACTACTTTGGCCAATAAATTCCACAGTAGTATTGATATCATTGTTCTTGAATGCATTCACATTACTTATTAATTTAACCATTCGCTTTCTCTCAAATTTTGTATTTACATTGTTACCAACAAAGACAGATATTCTGTTGTTCATAAATTTGGTAGTATTTTCAGCACCACCCTCTCGTAGGACTAATTTTGAGACAAAGATATCAGTTGGATGTTGTCCAACATATGTAAAATTAATGAACTGCTTTCTAACTTTACAACTGAGTGCAAACTTGCTCCCTGATGATGAAAGTACATATTCATCATTGATACAATTCCATTCAAACTCAAGATTAACAATACCCTCAATGGGGTCTATCCCAACACTATTAGTTCCATGAATTATCAACACAGGTTCTTCAAGTTCCGCAAATTCACTATTCAAAATATCCGGGTAATCTTGAATAAAATTAGGAGTATGGGCTGCTTCACATTTTACCAGATCTTTACTTCCCAAACTTACTGACTGTAATTTGTGATGACACATCTTATTCACTGAAATTAAGATGATCTGTCTTTGGTTACGATGATGTCTTTGTGGACCCATATTTCTAAATACATTTACAATGTTGTCTGTCCGAGTATGCAGACCTGAACCTCTTTCAAATTTAACTCCATTAACAGATACAATCTCTTGGGCTTTGTTTTTTATGTGTGCTGGAAACTCTGTCAGGTAAATTATGACAAAATCTTCCTTCTGATATTTTGACCAATCTCTACTATCTGATAAAAGCACTTTTTCACGAATGAATTGAAAGTTTGCATCTGTATTCCCAGTGTATGTTATAGTGGTATTTTGATCTTGACCTTGGCATATGCAAATTATGTTTGTTCCAACAACCGAAATCTCTAATGGAATCAAACACGGTGATCCTAGCCCCAACTCCACATATTTTCCATCACTATTTATATCAACGTGACCTGCATTAGATATTTCAAATACATCCCCAGTTATTCCATCAAAAATTATGTCGTCCGTTGTGTTCTGATCTTTCTTTTCATGTATTGGTACAATTGTTCTTGACGCACTGCTGTCATGTACTCTATTCTGACTTATATCCAGATTGTGTCTGTCACTATGACTTTGAATGACCACATCTGTATCATCGTTTGGAAATGGCTCGTCAACATGTGTTACGTTAAGTAGAATTTCTGGTTCAGTTATTTCTTCATCATTAACAGGACTTTGTCCATGTATAACCAATTCTGTATTGTGTTGAACTATTTTCCTTTTTTCCAATGCCAGATTCTCTGATATCCCTTGAATCTTGGGTTCAGTCTCCACAATTTCTCTAGTCACATTATTTAAGCACTGTAACTCTTTTCCACCCTCTGTATTCATTAGCTTAAGTTTCCCAGTACATTCCTGACTAATTCCAATGTAAATGATCTGTTTTTCTGTCCTATCTTCATGCCTCGATTCAGCTTGTATATCAAAAATCTTTTCTTCGAGTGATTCAGTAGAGAAGTCTCTGATAATTTCAACTTCTTTCACACTTTCCCTTATGTCAGTTGGTAAACCACCAAGAACAACCATAGTTGTGTCATTGATGGGCTCAGCTATTATATCACCTCGCCTCGAAATGATCACCACCTTCCTTGCAATTTCAACATCTACCTTCTGACCACTAATATAGACAATTTCAATTTTATTTTCCTTGCCTTTACAACTGGATGACAGTTTAGATCCGTTCTGTGTCAAAATAATACTTTTTGGACAATTTCCAGGATGACTTATGAGGACGAATTCTCCTTCTCTATGAAGTTCGATGACTGATGATCCTCTAATTGTAACGATTCTTTGGGTGTGTATTGGAATCTCGTTACTTGAAATTGATGAATTTACGTCCACTGGAAAGTTTATAATTATCAATAGTTATTGAATTTCATTTGTATATTCTTTTGATAGGAAAGATTTTTGTCATATCTTAAAATGTTCTATGTACGATGACTGTGGTTTAATTAAAAGATTTTGATCTTCCATATCATTGGTGAAAATATCTTAAAATATCAAATTTCAAAAGTAAGGTATCACTGTAAGCTTAAGTAATAAAGAAATATCCTGTGAATTACTTTCATATCCTATCCTGTGATTTATTTTCATATCCTATCCTGTGATTTACTTTCCTTGGAATAAAAATTATAAATTTCTAAAGGTATTTAGTTATATTCCTTTCACCATTGTATCATAATTATGTTCGATTACATTTGTAGCAATCCGTAATGTATTTAATCTTTCCTAGACACTTGTATCAATACGGAATATATTCAAGCAATATGTAACAAACCAGAATATATTCAAACAAGTGTAGCAATTCAATGTTTCTTCATCCACCAATCTAAAATATTATATGGAATTTCATTTAGGTTTATCGTGTTCACATATATATCTGTTCATGCTCTTAGCATGAGAAATAAGTGAAATGACATAATGATAATGTCTGTTTATGCATCATTATCTGCATCATCATCATTATCATCATTATCATCATCGGCAGCATCA
>JAUELF010239080.1:0-12765 GCA_031471495.1 Clinocardium nuttallii
GTTAAATAACGTGATAATTAAGTTACTAACTAGTTAAATAACGTGATAATTAAGTTACTTTCTAGTTAAATAACGTGATAATTAAGTTACTTTCTAGTTAAATAACGTGATAATTAAGTTACTAACTAGTTAAATAACGTGATAATTAAGTTACTTTCTAGTTAAATAACGTGCTAATTAAGTTACTTTCTAGTTAAATAACGTTATAAGTAAGTTACAAACTAGTTAAATAACGTGATAATTAAGTTACTAGCTAGTTAAATAACGTGATAATTAAGTTACTTTCTAGTTAAATAACGTGATAATTAAGTGGTTATGTGGTGGCAGAAGTATGGCACCATAGTAATACATTCAGCGTTCATGGTAATTTGTTATCCTCACATTCAATTTAGATGGTAGCCTGATATCATACATTGGTAGAGTTAAAATATGTGAGTGCGATTGACCCTCTACGATCTTCACATATATCGGATGACGCAATCTGTACTATACTAGTATATATTCAAGCGTCCATGATCAATAATCACAATCATGCCGGATTGTGATCAGTTTTGGATTTAGTCAAGTGTTTATAACGTGAAATTAATGATCTGTTTAAGCTTGATATAAAAGGTGGAATTTAGTTACATGTGATATACCGACAGTTGTTGTCGTCATGGAAGAACGTGTACTAAAAACAGCAAGTCTTCAGCAGACTGTATCAAGGTGAAATATGTAGTAAACGTCTTTAAATTTAAGTACAATTCTTTAAATATGAACCATTGAAATGAAAAAGAGTAAACAGATAAGTTTTCCTTTAGTCACAATTTCCGAAAAGATGCCGTCTGCAGATACGTCAACATGCACATATATGAGGGAAAGGGTTAGACTGCGATTTTCTTTTTCACTGGTAATAAATTGGGTCAATTATTAACCTGATATATCGTAAACGTTGTTAAAATCCCGTTTCCCTGCAGCCTTTGCAGTCATTAAACGCATTTATTCCCTGAATATGTTTGTCCAGTTTGTCTTTATTTTCATCTATCATTGGTTTATTGTTGATCCCAACAAAACCATTTTAAAATGTTTTCACAGTAGGGTCTGTTCGTAATGACTTGTTAGCTAATGTTCAATATTGCGTTATTGGATATTTAGTCTGTCCTTTTTTCCCTTTGTGTATACATATAGTGATTTAGTCAGGCGTTAGATAAATGGATTATTGAGTATATTTAGAAATGAAACTACTTAACACTTTCCTTCTTTATTTCGAATTTATCTTTTCTATCTAAAACAATAATGATCTCGAATATACTATTTTGAGCACTTACAAAAAACAAGTGTCGATATCTTTTAAACCCATACTTATTGATCAATTCATAGATTTGTTCGTTCAATTATAATTATTTTGAGCACTTACAAGTACCTGGTGTCAATATTTCTTAAACCCATACTTATTAATAAATTCACCGATTTGTGGTTTGTTTGAACTGAACGTTTGTTCCGTTAGTTCGTACTTTCGTTGATTCGTTCGTTCAATTGATTGTTGGTTTGTTCGATTGTTCGTTCGTCAGTCCGTTCATTTGTTTATTCGATCGTTGGTTCAAGCGTTCACTACTTCAAAACGTGATATATTGGCAAACGGATTTTGTTTCGAACACGTTTGGTCTATCTGGATGTTATATCTATATAAGTTTTAGTTTAAATCGAGAACGTAATGCAATACTCTGAGAGTCGTCTGCAAAGGAACAAACAAGTGAACTACGAAATATGAACCATAGAGAAAACGTAAGAAATGCAGAGGCGTTAACACAATTAGCGTAGTCGTTATCAGGGGAAGGTTTACTATTGTTAATGTCAAAATAAACTATTTGTATTCTAAATGTTGGTGTTAAAGACATATACTATGCGCTGATTTAAATTAAAACAAATTAGTGTAGTTTGACAATTGTTTGTTTTCTTCCAGATTTTTTCGAATGTGTATTTCGTGTTAAATGACCTATTAAATATTAAAAATATGACAAGACGTTGCAAGGATATTGACTGTTTAATTTAGACTTTTATTGAGGGATTGTGATCGATCATCTACACAGGATAATTGTTAAGCAGGTATGTTTGTACGGCTTTATATCGTATTTGTTATCAAATGGAAGACAACTTCTAGTTTAAGATTAGGAGACAAGGGACATTTTAGCTGAATCTTTTACAGCACAATATAAGTCACATACATACATTGGTCTACTCGTGTAGGATCAATTTATTTTTGAATATACATGTACGTTTTATTTTTTATTTATAAACGACTGAACGAGATTCTTTAAAATACATGTACGTACCTACACATACACGTATAAACGGCGGGATCTTTAACAACATCATCGTGCTTGAAAGCATATTATAAATGTTAACGAATCTTTTAAAAAAGAAAACATTGTTGGAAAAAAAAGGTTGAACTTGCAAACAACTATTGCGACTCAGTCATTAAATACATATCCAGGGCTTTAACTACAATATTTGGAAGCGTCTTATGTTTAATGTATTTGAACAGAAACAAACATTTTACTAGTTCAATATATTCAACAAAAAGACTAGTACCTGATTGCATAGAGATTATTCAACTTATAATTTTCAAAGATACGAATATAATTCACGAGCTGTCTCGTGAATGGGTGTGACGTCACGAGAGGCTCCTCCCATTCACAAGACGGCGAGTGAATTATATTCTAATCTTTGAACAAATAAGTTGAATAATCTGTTTATTACATTTCATTGTTATTTTGTGTAACACATTTAGTTTTTCATTACGCGTCTTCCACCATATTTTATGTTAATTATGGATTATTTTTCTTTTTTTACTTACTTTGCGTATTATTTTCGGATGAGGTGTGGCCGTGGAAAAAAGGGAGGGGCACGCATGCGCAATTGTGTAGTAGATTATAAGGTGTATTAACAATAAATCAACGATTATGAATTTTCTTTCACCGAGATATCCTTATCTTTGATGGATATACATGTAATAATACTATCTACCTGAAGTCATAATTCTGGTATCTCCAGATGGTTAGTTTACCGGTAGAATTGAACAAAGCGATTCCGCTTAGTGGTGTGGATTTGTTTGTGACTTCTACGTTTTGATTTCCGATTGGCAATTTGTTGAACGACGAATCTTCAACAACACCATTATTGAAGTCCATGTGCACTTCTAAACAGTCGGCTATACCAAAAGAAAGAAAGATTTAAAATTAAAGGATACAATGCAAACGTCTGTAACCGTCATGTCCAAAGTATAGACCAACACTCATCGTAATAATTATACAGTAAAAGAAGACCGCCAGAACTATGGAAATTTTACGAATACAGATAACTGCATACACAATAAAATACACATTATTTACCCTGTGTTGTTTCATAGGTCGCGCTGTTTGTGTGTATCAATGTTAGATTTCGGTCTTACACACACGTGTTTGTAACATTTTAATATATATCATGTTCTATAGAAGACATGTTTAGAATAACTATTTTGAAGAAAAGTTAAGTCCAAACACCACAGTCATATTCGTTCATCTATTACTAGCATAGGAGACGCGTTGATCAATTTTAGATCTAACACGTTTTCGCCCTTCGAAACGGGACTACATACATGAAATTATTTAACCCTTTCTCACAAAAAGCAAATATGCAGCAGACGACTTTACAAAACATCTAAACAAAAAACTAAAAGAAACAACATAAAAGATACCTTTATTGTTAAATAAAGTTGTAAACATTGTTGCCAAAGGAAAAATTGCTCATCATGAGCAATTTCAACTGTGGCGATAATGTTGTCAAAAGTCGTCCACTGCTATTGTGTCCAAATTCTTGTACGGTGGGACAGGGTTAATTAAGGCCGATGGAGCTACACTTCTATTATTTTGTCAACATATACATATAGATAGGTTTAAATGATATGCGGATAGTGAAAGTGAAGGCAAGCCTGTGTCGATAGACAAGCCTATCGCAGTCTTAACTGTATATATTTGCATAAAGACGGCTCCTATGTCATTAATACTAACCTCGTGCAGTAACCCGTCTTGAGCATTCACACGATGCGGGGTCGAAAGCCGTACCAAGAGCACATCTAAACGTATGGCTGAAACCGCCTCGTCTCCTCATAATGAAGTGGTACTGACTGGTGGGATCGGCTTCATAAAAACACCCCGTAAACTGTTTTGTTATTGGAGCAACATAGACCCCATTGTTGCCACTTATAGAGTTGTCGAACGTTCTGGTCGCACTGCCGGTGTTTGAGCCAAAGATAGCAGCCCTTCCTCCGGTAGTAATTCGTGCTGCTTCAGAGTTAGACCCAAAAGGCAACATAAGTCCAGTAGGCTGTATGTCAATTGAAGCTACTGGTTGTCCGAGTCTTAATCCATTTGCAAACGTATTGAGTGTGTTCATATTGGTACCTTGTTGTCCAGGTGTAATAACTTGTGTTCCGATTCCAATCTCAACAGGAATGGCTTGATCTCCAGTTGCAATGCTATTCATTCCAGTTTGTCGAACTACAGGTTCCGTGTTCCACAGCAAGTTTTGTTGATTTGTGGGAATATTAGGTCTTGATTCAGATGGCCCAAATTGGAACGACAGCTGATTTGAACTTCTTTTTGTACCTGGAATGTCGTTTAAGCCTCCATCGTTTAAGCCTCCAATTACCGGTTGTTGTACAAATGATGGCATTCTTCCAGTTACAGGAACATTGCTCTCTGGAGTAATGGAAACACCAACATTTTCAGAAACGGCAACTGACTGGCCGAATGACATCCCAGGGGCCTCGAACGATGTTAGTACAGAATTGCTGTCTGGAGACATCCTTTGTGGTGTAGAACTTGCTACTTGAGCCTGCTGCAACATCATTAATTTTTTCAGTTGGTCTTCAATTTGGTTTGGTGCTGGACCTTGACCTGAAGCCTGCATGTTTCTATCGGAAACTAGTGGTTTTGTCTCCGAGGCTCCTATAACATTTTGTGTAAGATAATCAGCAACGTTAACACTACGCTGTTGTGGCAGGCTTGCGGGTATGGCATCCATGACACGATGTTCTCCAAGAGTGAATACTTTGTTTGTTTGTTCTGGTATTACAGGTCCGCTTGTTAACGGGACGATTTTCATATCAGGATTAGAGATTGGTACTGTATTGTCAACGAACGCAGTGAACTGATTTTGATTTACTGATGGCGATTGTTGAAAAAACGGCCCGGAACTTCCACTTATAGGATTGATAAATGTCTGCATTGGAAGGGATTCGGAAGGATTGATTGGCGAATCACGGGCGGCGACAGTCAGGTCTACAGCATTGGATGTATCAGCAACCTTAACAGTGATGCCTGGCTGATCAGTGTTCGGTTGGATGGACAGTCCCTGGCCAATAGACCCAAATACGCTACTCATCCAACCAGGTCGTACATTTACAATCTGTTGATTGGAAGCGGAACCCATTTGAGATTGAAAGGATGTCGGTGTTTGTAATTCGGATGGTCCTCCAAAAGAAGTTTGTGTATTTATGTTTGGATTAATATCCGCTGCAGTCATTCCTATATTGGGATCGACAACTTGATTGTTTAATGCTGCTGATGCTTGCTGCATATTTAAAGAGGCCAACGGTTCGTTTGAGATAGAGTTGAAAGCAGAAGACCTGTCGACCATATTGTTCACTCCAATTGAATTAAGACTGACGGTTGGTACAACTGGGTCAACTAAAGAAGTGAAGTCAGGTAGTGCAAGCGTGGCCATATTTGAAGTTTCGATACCTTGTTGAATTGATGGCGACAGGGCTTTAGAGGTTTGTATCTCAGCGGTGTTGGTTCCTTGTTGAATTGGCTCCTGGCCTGGAATAGCCTGAGAGAGTATCATAGAGGCAAGTTGGGTATTGTCTACAAAATTCGATTGAGGATCCATGTTAGAACCGCTGGAAAAGGGAGCACTTAAATCATTTATCACAGCGTTTCCAACCTCAGCATTCTGAACATTGATAGAGTCAGGCAAAGCAAAACCGGTCATATCAGGACTCGCTCCTGTTATAGAAAGACCGCCACCTGTGTTTATGCTTGACGATACGGTGTCAGATACAAGACCGGTTTGTATCAGTTGTGCGTTAGGCATACCAGCTCCAATGATAAATCCCGGTAATTGATTACCAGATTGTGTATTGCCCACAGCTTGTATTTGAGCGTCTATCGAATTTGTTGAAAGCGATGCTTGGTTGGAACCTGTAAACTCTGATGGATTGACCCCGACGAGATTCGTTATCGGCCCACCGTTTGTACCAGTAAGAGGCGGAATGTCGTTGATACCTGTGTGAAATAATGAAGGGAAAACGAATAATCTTTTAAGTCGACTCCTGCACCATTACAAGTTTCATTCGTAATATCGTTGGACAATGATACCACAAATATGCGATGTCACAGTATTTATATTTGGTCCTGGTCAAGGATTACCCTTCTACATCATATGTTATCATCCTGCCTCGGTAAGCACACGAGGGTGTATACTGATTAAACTAACACAGTAAACACTAAACTTCCTTGTAAGAGTTACTTTGTTGGTTACATAAGTAAATAGAAAAGAATAAGTTTTTAAGATGTTAAACATATCCGTTGCATACAAATCGAAGAGTGAAACATGGTTTGAGAGCAAGAAAGAAAGACAATAAGCAAGAATGGCTATATTCATGAACTAACTAATAAACAAGCTTTTCAGAATAACTGTACATGCATTAGTATGTGCATGCAAATGCATTTTATGGCTACTGTTTACTTCTCTTTTCCAAGGCATTGTAACAATCATTTGGCAATCTCAAACGTGGGTATCAAGACCTAACGCTGATATGTTGAATTTGTGGTTAAAATACTTGAAGGAAACAACTATTATAATTGAATATTATTGATAAAAAAAGACGTTGTATGTGATCGAAATTTACTTTGAATTATGCAGATACTTTTACGAGCAGATGCAAACTAAACTAAGTTTGTTTCATGCTTACATAATATAAAAAACAAGTACCAATAAGCATTACTTCTTTGAAAAACATATTGATATAAACATACCACCAAATGGATTCTCTAAATGCAAAGTCTCTGTTGTGGTTTTGTGGCTTGCAATAGCTGTGTTCATATCTTGGATAGCATTGATACTTTCGTTGAGTAATTCATTACGAGCCATGAAGCTCCCTTCGAATGGATATATACCTTCGGCTGTTAGATCCTGCAAGTGCGGGGTATCTGGTTGGTTGATCGGGACAGTGTTTGGCTCCATGCCAGTGCCTATACCTCCTACGGAATTGACATTTGCAGCGTTAGGACTTGAGAATATTTCTCTTAAACCCGGTTCATTTAAGGTACCATCGTGCGGTTGAGTATTTATGACTGCGTTAGGAGTAGGATTGGCTAGATTATTGCTTACAACAGCACTTTCATGAATATTCGCATTCATATTAGGAATAGCAGGTACATTTACAGACATACCTCTATTATTGTTTACGCTAAATTCAGAAATGACAGGAGCATTAACATTCATATCTTGAACATTGGGTACATTTAATGCAACACCTGTGTTAACATTTGTACTAAAATCCGTAATGGCGGGATCATTTACAAGATTAGAGTTCATGTCCATGTTTTGAATAACCGGTACATTTATCGAAATACCTTGATTAGAATTCCCACTGAAGTCTGACGGACTTATGTTTATGTTTGTTGGGTCGTTAGGTTGTTGATTTCCCTGCGATAATTGATTACCATCGGGACTGTAAGGAGGAGGGAGGAACTGTGCGTTAATATCGGAAGCAGCGTTCATATCTTGAACATTAGGTACATTTACTGCAACACCTGTGTTCATATTTGTACTAAAATCCGTAATGGCGGGATCATTTACAATATTAGAGTTCGTGTTAACCGGTACATTTATCGAAACACCTTGGTTAGAATTCGAACTGAAGTCTGACGGAACTAAGGAATCAGCAACTACGTTTATGCTTGTTGGGTCGCTATGTATTTGGTTTCCCTGTGAGGTTTGAATAACATCCGGGTTGTAAGGAGGAGGTAGGAAATTTGACATATCAACTGGTGAGCTTAGTAATAACGAAGTAGACTGCAACGCTTTGATCTCACCAACCTTTCCGCTCCCCGGGTTAAATGTATTTGTCCCAGCTATATTGTCTGTAATACTGTTAGACGTTAATTGAGCGTTATCAATCGAATTTGTCACTGGCTGAACGACAACATTTGCAAAAGCTTGATTTGCATTGGTTAGTGTCTCTCCTATCTTCCCAATCGCATTTTTGCTTTCGTTACCATTTGTTGGAACTTTTACGAGATTGCCTGTGCTACCCATTGGGGTATATGCTTCATTTTGTAAGGTAAAACCATTTCCAGTAGCTGGGTCAATCTGAACTACCGATGTTGCCGTATTGCCGCTGTTTTCGCCTGTATGTGACTGAGTCTGGACAAGATAGTCGTTGTTTGCATTTGCAGAGTTCACGGCGACCCCAGGCGCTGGTCCGCCCAACATTGCTAGAGCATCAGTAGGATTAAACCCTCCACCTGCAAAGTTGTTGTTAAATATTTCTATTCTACTGCATAGCATATGTCGAAAGGAAATTCAGGACCTAATCCATGTTCAGCTGCAATTACATGCTATATCAATGGTATACATGCTTTGCCAATGATCTCATTCAAAACACGTGCTAATAGACATTTTCATACAACATATCTTTACGTCTATTCAGAAATAAATTAAAATTCCTTGCAGCCTTTAACTATATCAAGAAAACACCAGTCGTATAAGGAACAGGTCTGCTCGGTGTAATACATAACATGCAAAACAAACCAGCAAGTAATACAGGACACGCACAGAGCTGAGGAAGCACGCCAGCAATGGAAATTAAGCGATGCACCGACATGCTCGAATAAGTCAGGTTGCAGGAAAACTTGCCCTTGGCGTGCCTTTCAGTGTATTCAGTTATGTGTAATTAGAGATAAGGGGCATTTATAAGAGAAATATTGTGGGAAATATACCTGTTCACTCCCTCTTATCTAGTCAGCTGTGTAGTAATATTTGCTAGCGTTTTCACACACAACTTTTCTAGCAGAGTCTAGCGAGTTGGGGTTTTCGGTGCATCTGCGCACAGAGATGATTCGGGTGAACCTGTATATGCATGCAGTATTACCAAAGCCTTGACTGTTCGCCTATATGCTATAATATTAAAGGTGCTGAATTCCCGATTATAGATAGTATTAAAGTTTTAAAACTCTTCAAAAGTTGTCTTCAAATATTAGAATAATAATTTCTGAAACGAATTTAAGTAATAATTTCACTTTCCAGTACAATAAACATCTAAATATTGATCGATTACGCTTCATTTGTTCTGGGTAGACATTGAGCCACTTTTGTACATTTACTGCCAAAATAGTTTTGAACTATTAATAACTTACTTTGTTGCCACTTTCGCACCTTTAACATAAATACATATAAGCCGTCCTACAGGAAAACCAACAGTGTCGTCTCTCCGTAAAACATCGACCCAGATCAGCCGAAGCATGCCACACTGGCTAACCCGGACATACACTTTTAGCCTCCTGTGGATTTTCTGTTTCAGGAATCATTAATCTTTACCTATATTCCCCTGAGACGGAATGTGTCGGCCCGGATTAGCATGAGCGGATCTGGATCGATACAGGAAGCAGAGGCCATAATGTTGGTTTTCTCGCGAGACGTCTCATATGATGTCATGAGACGTTATCCCTCAAATGCACCTTTACATGATTCTGTTACGGAAAGTCAATGCGATCCCAAATTTCTAGCCGATGCCCATAATTTCATCTCATGTATCGGAGAAGCCTAGATATAGATAGCCGTTGTAGTTTATCAATGCAGACTGTGTATAGTATTAGTCAGTGTAGGTAATATTCTAAAGGCAATAGTTAAAGTCATTGGCAAATATATAATTAAATCTTTAAAGGTAGAATTTGGACTTATTCAAAGTTGCCTTTTGAAGATATAAAGTCAACTATAGGAAGATCAAGATGAAATGTTGAGTTGAAGAGTCAACAATATACGAGCCTTCCTGCGAGAACACTATTGTCTCTGCGTTATGTATCGACCCAGATCAGCAGTCCGCACATACTGATCCGGACCGACGCATTCCGTCTCAGTGAGATGTAGGTATAGAGTAGTTATTCCTAAAAAAACAGAAAATCCACCGGAGGCGAAAGTGTCTGCCCGGGTTAGACTGCGCGGCCTGCTGATACGGGTCGATACTTTACGCTGGCTGAGTCCACAATGTCGGTTTAATCGCGGGACAGCTCTTATATAACCTGATCAGACGGCGCGGAAGCGGCGTCTGGCCTTGTTCTTTACTGTTGGCAAAGGCTTTACCAAAGAGGTTTTAACAGTCAACGGATGAAAATGATTAACATAAGTAGATCTTTACTTGAGCAATGCGTTCAAAATATCAACAGTGCAAACTTATACTGATTGCATGCATGTTCAATCATAAACAATGACGTATGGTTACGAAAACTCTTCTTTTCAAACAACGATGAGTGTGATCATATTACATAAAAGCGGTCTTGTTTTCTTTTAAATTTTTAAAATGTTTCAAGTATTTCTTTATGTTATTATTAAGCATTTTACTAACTTGATAATTAATGTTAAAAGCTACCTTATTACAAAATCATCCTTAAACATCTTACGAATAACGTGTTCTTAAACCCTAGAATAGTCTACACGTTTGGTGGACATTACAGTCGATTACTTACCTGCCAACGATTAGTTTGTTCATATGACGTGACCTTTCCCCCCATAATACACCCCATAGAAAGAACATCTTACCCATTGTCGGTGTTGAAGCTGTCGATTGTGATGTACCAGCCCCTGTTGTACCTATAATCATTGGCGGGGTAATTGTTGTTTCAACCCCAGTCGACGCAATGTCTTGAGCCACCATGGTTAAGAAGGGAGAGGGCATTTCTCCACCGAAGGGGCTATCCACCATAAGGTCACCTCCGAAGCCTATTGCTACTCCGCCACCTGAAATTAAAGACACATATGTTAGAATTGCGTCCAATTATTTTTGGTCTGAATCCCATTCCGGGTTGAACTAATTTAACACCATATTGACATACAATTAATGGGTCTACACGTGAAGGCTCTGTTGAGACTGTGCGGAAGAGCAGACTAGTCTGAGTCTTCAATTTTCTCAGATTTATTAAGACCGTACATAGCTAGACGCGTATCATTTCTATTCAATTATTGTAATCAATACATCAAATGGTTTGAGTAATTTCTATTACCGATACCTATTGGCGACTTGTGAAATACTTTTTTTTATTCCGCTCAAGTAAAATGTGATTTTCGTCTTTTCGACATTTCAAATCGATTTTACGAAAAAAATATTCGTTAGTTTTCGAATTACTTTTTCCTTGTACATGTCATTTCTTTATCATTTCACCTCTCAGAAATATGCTTAATAACATACTCAACCGGTATGCTAGGAAGAATACACGAGCTTCGCCCTAGACAATTTAGGAACAGTGTAGGCTAAGATTAACGGGAGCAAAGGAAAAAGCTAATCTAGATATGCACTTTTCGAGTAATAATTATTTGACTTTCAAGTCGATGAAAAAACCGTCTGTGTGTCGGACCGGTTTTCAATAGTGCGCGGACTTATTTTTGACTACGCACATGTAACGAAGACCATCAGTTTTGTTTTACTGAGCATGGTTTCGAAACAGATAAGGAGATAACACAAACAAGTAATGGAGTCGGGTCGAGCGAGGTTGGTTATTGATGAATCTGCTAACAGTGGACACTTAGCTTACCTATTTATTTAAATGATATCAAAGCGAATACGACCTCATAAAGCAACACATTTGACTAACTTAATCGCTATAACTAAAGATATATTTGGGTTTAACGCAGTTTTCAACAATTCTTAAGTCAGTGGTCGCGCGTAAAGTTAATGGGTGATTGTTGACCGAGTAGCGTTAAGGTATCTTTTCGATTGCGACTCATAAACACATTCAGAAAATCGAGTCTCAATGATAACATATGAACTAAAAAACCAACAAATTATTGAAACGATAATAGAATAAATAGTTGACTATATAAAATGACATAAACGGTACATAAGTAAGTTAGCCTAGGCGTTGAATTTCCAAAAAAGCTTTCGAATAACGTTAATCAGATATCAAAGTACTAGAGTATTTCATTATTTATTCCTGCTTAAATACATCAGATACTCAACCGAAATTAACCAATTACAACCACTGAAGACGGGATAACATAGGCAAGTGCCAGTCATATGATATACTCAGAAAAAAAAATAGATGATAGTTGTTTTGTTATAAAGATATTGTCATTTGACACCGCTGCAACTAACTCCTTCAACATGTTTGGATTTAAAATGAATTCAAAAGCAATGCATTTAAGACTTTTCACCTATGCGTTGTGAAACACTTTAAGAAATTAACTAATTCGTTTGCATGATGTTTTATATCGCTTTTAATAATATTTCAGTTATATCACGCTGAAAAAAAATGTAGACAACACAGGATTTTATATCTGTTCTGATAATAGAAATTGACTCTCAATATATGTATCATTGTTAGGCAATTGGGAATTTGATATGACATGTATATTAATTGCATACAGAAAAAAAAAACCAGGCTTAAATCCATTGTAAGTGGTGTGCCCAGATAGCAGACGCGCATATGTATGTTAATGTGGAGTATATCGATAGACTACCATACTGTG
>JAUELF010239089.1:0-12765 GCA_031471495.1 Clinocardium nuttallii
CTTCTGCGAAACTGTCTGGCCGATTTTCAAATAATTTTGTAGAAATGTTCTTCCTTCAAGCCATATTGATTGGTTGAAAAACACGGCTAACTTGGGGGGCAGGGCTGTTTGGAGAATTTGCTGTGGAGCGATACTGGCCCTCTTGGGCCTCTTGTTAAGTAATATGACGGCGTGTACTTGGTAAGTTACCAGTACTTCTGTTCCATTTATCCTGACACCAGCCAGTCAGTCGTAATGCTAACCCCACACACCTGAGCATTACGACGATTGACCTAGTCACCTATTGGTCTTTGATACAAAGTTGAATTAATGATGAAGCAGGATTTATCCCCAAAGGAGAATGGAATATCAGTTTAAATACAAAATATTAACCTAAATCCTTGCTCACATAAAACAAAAATGCAACAGAGCATAAGCAAAATAAATGGAAAATCTCTATAAATGAGAGTAAAATTATTGATAAGAGTGGAAATATGTTTATACTTAAGTTGTTTGTTTCTTTCAAACTAGGGTCTAGAGCTTGTTCTGAGTTTTTTCCATCGTCTTGTCGGTTTGCATTATGTGATGTAATGAGTGACATTAATGATTAATTTGTTTTATCTATACCTCTTCCACAGAAAACATTAAACAAAATAGGCCAAAACATGGAAAATATCTATGGATAAAAGCTTAACTATGGCATACAGTTTATAACAAAATGTCAAAGGATAAACTATTCACTAGAAGCAGTATCTTCCTTTGTCACAGTGATTTCAACAGTGGGAAAGTGTTACACAATGTCTCCTTCTAAACCCGTTTGTCCACTGCAATCGAATGTTCCTTAGTCATTAATGCTTATCCTCTTTGCAATGATAATGCATTTAAAAAAATGAGGCATTTTCCAGTTGTGACTTCCTTTGAGGACAATCTTGATCATAAATTAAATGTGTTTAGCTACATTTTGAGACCTTATAGTTTTAACTGGTAAAACCCCTTGTCTATCCAGGAGTTCTAAGTTCAAATATCAGTGGGACAGAATGATACTGTAGCTAAATAACATATAATCGATCTGAGTACAGATTGTGTGATAATCCTCAATCCATCATGCAATCTCCACCAGCAACCATTTATTTAAACAACACATGCTCTTTTAAAATATTTGACCAATTTTAACTGAACTGCACACACATATTGAGTTGGTGTCAAGTTTTAGGGTTAGGGTTAGAGTTAGAGTTAGGGTTAATTAAATTCTGTGTTAAATTCTGGAAACTACCCAATCAACAAAAAGTAAAGTGACACAATGTTTAAGTATTCTGATAGTAATTTGGCAGAAAGTTCCTAGGGATTTCTCCACACAAACGGCGCCAGTACTGGTCAAGTTTCCAGGAAGCAGACGTCGAGCGTGATTAATATAAGCTGAAAGCTAGTTTCGCAATCGATGTAAAATAAATAAGTTTAAAAACAAAGGTAGTACACATACAAAAGTCCTCTTAAACTGCTCGTCTTATGTGAAGATAGTTTGGCAAAACTTGTTCGAGGGATATTGATTAGTTCAAATCAATGCAGAAATCTGGCATCAGACAAAATACTTAAATGACATATCTAAACGTGTTTCCTCTGCATCTCTTGTCTGATCTCAATATAAGTTCAATTTTTTCTCAAAATGTTGATGCATTTATCCAAGGACATATATACATGTAAATCAATGCATTTATAGATTTCCCTCATACTTCATGGACATAATACGCTCTATAAGTTCAGAGGCGTTGCCTTAAATCATATAACAGGAATAATATTTTATACTTTAAATACAATCTGACAGCTTTATTTTACTTGAAGTTAAATCGGTTGTCCAATTCCACTTACTAAATTGGAATATTAAAGATGTATCGTTCCAAGTCCAAGTTGGCACATGGATTGTAAATTTACAAAGGCGTGTTAGTCATTACTTCTCTTAACAGAAGTCTAACAGGGTATTCCATTTAAAATCAACTTCTACAAACGTCCAGTTCGTATGATGTAAATCGTCCACATTGAGACGGATCATACTAAAGACTTAACTAATAATGGAAGTAATACTTAGTATTTTTGGATTACGAATGGTGCTTCGATGTACGGGGAAACAATACCCACGAACTGACCGTCAATCAAAATCGTCTAAATGAAACATCAAGCTTGCACATGTTTCCTTATATGTGAGACTTCTGGCGTTTGTTTGTCTTAATAATATTTTGTCATTATTTAAAGTGATCTTGGCAAGAAAAATGTACAATATTGTACATTATGTCAGGACAGCGATTCATAACACTGTACTATTTTAAAATCATCATTTATTTATTGTTACTTAACTTCATTAAAACATAGGGGATAAGGGTAACCCATAATACATTTTAATACACGATAATAACAGTTGATTACATGATGTATCAATTTGTCCTGGCAAGTCAATGTGTTTTTATTCGAATTTCATGGAAAGAGCTATTTAAAGAAAACTGTATGAGCTTTCGTTTTTAATGAAATTATGATTTGTGATTTCCAGTGACATAATGGTTTAGGGTTTTGTGACGTAAACAATTCATATTAAATTACATGAGTGGTTCAAATTATCAAATAGCATAAAAGAACGAAATTCAATAAACTGTTGTTTTTTTAAATTAAACTACATCAACCAGTCTGCTGAACATTTCGATTCTGTCCAATTACTTAATACATAATAATATGACTTGGTAAACAAGCACAGCCCGGCGCATTACAGTATCGTATTTGTCTATATTATAAGTACTTAACAGCCACGCAGAGATTAATTAGTATTCAATGCAATCTATTAGGTAACATTCGACCATATACGTCCTTTGAAGGATATATCGGTAAACACTGCTAGTGATTAGTTGTATACTGACCATATACGTCACATCACATGGTGCATTACATCAGTCTACACTGCTAGTGATTTGTAATATACCGATTATTGATTTTTGGTGCATATCAACATTGTTTTGATATTGACCAACTTAAAAGAAAACAGAGTACTACTCAATGAGCATTTATGTACTTTTGAGTTATATTGATCAAGCAGTGAGATATTTTTAAACTGTTGAAACCGGACAGCAAAGAATTACAGAAGCTCACCATGACCACTTCATACTATGAGCTGAAAGATATATTGGCACCAGATGTTTAACAATTTTCACAAATGATTAACATAGCACAAACCTGCTGAAAATGAAAGATAACAATACCAATGTGTAAGTCGCCAATAACTTGACAGTTTTAAACAATGAGAATTCTTGTTCTCTATAATATCACATTTCGGACAGTTTATAACAATTAAACAATGAGAAACATAGAGTTTTCCAATTATATCACATGTTGGGCATCCGAACGAGGTTCGGAAGTTTTCGTGGTCATTCGGAACCGGACACGGAAAATTCCGTAGCGTACGGATAAGGGCGAAGGATATTAATAGGCGACTCGTGTGATTACCCGGTTTTCCCATGTTACTATTTATAAAACTGGTCAATATCAGCAAAAAGCGGTGAATATCGCTAGATATTGAATCTAAAAAGATGCTTTTTAGCCAATGAAAAAGCGTCTATTTATAGGTTATGTAATAAATGGTAATGTTAAATAATCCAACGATTATTTTTTGATAATTTACTTTAAATCATAATAACTGTTCACACTACATATGTAATGCAACCTGTTATCATCATCTACATTTACCCTTATCATTGAGATAAAATAATTGTATAATATCGTTTAAGCCAATGGGTAAGTTGTATCAAATGCTTAACATCGGTCTATACTACTAGTGATAGGTATTCACCGACAAGTGCATCCATTGAAGGGTAAACCCAGTCTACACTGTGTTTGCTAAGTTTATGACAAATCATATATACGTGTTTTATCAGTCTATACATGTATAGTGATTCTAAAAATAGGGACTTTATCCCAGCAGCATTATAAAAAGGGTGACCAGTACGTTCATGTACTGTACGATGAAGACAGCGAGTATCAGGTGCTAGACGGGGACTTATTAAGAGCAAAGCGGTAAAAATATAATTATTCGTAAATCATGCAGACAAATCCCGCTACTTATCACTTTATCATGCCCATTGTTTCGTTCAACGAACGCCATCTGAATCGGGACCCAGTAGTTAAGTCGGTAGCGACATGGGCTGTAATTCTAGGGGTTTTAAGTTCGAACCCCAACTCTGTCAACATTCTTTCATACGTGTAGCGAAATACAATGTGACAAGTGTCATTTGTCTTTCACCAGTTACCAAACAGTCTATGTGGAAAAGCAGCTAGCAACAAGAAAAATTGTTGTGTGGAATACTGGTGTCAGAAAGCTTTAAAACACATGAGTGTGTAAAATGGGCGCTGTTATATAACTAAAAATTGTTGAAAACTGCCTTAACCTCATATAACTGTACTACGATTAGTCAAATTCTGCACCTGCAAAGAACAAATTAAACATGCACAAAACAACCACTGTCCACACTTACAAGTTGAATTCATGCAACAATCTCTTTCGTATACACTAACTGTGTATTGCTCGAACAATAAAGATTGTCTTGTCCACCTGGTTAGTGTTATTACAGTATGTACACGTTGACAGATTCGCGTTACAATCGTGTAAGTTAATTATGAGCAGTATATATCACTGTTCATGATATGTACTGTTCACAAACGTCAACTTGTTATGTTTGCCATGCACAAGCTATAACTGTCCTCATCTACATACAATGAATATCTAGAAGATGACTAGAAACGACGAAATATCTAATATAATACAACCTTTTTTTAATGCAAATACAAGCCATTTTAACAAAATAAGAAATCGCTCAGTATTTTCAAAAACCCTATAGTGAATATGTATGTGTCTTCATATCAGAAAAGGTTAACAATGAGATAGTTATTTCTTTGTCCCAATATTCGAAAAAACGTTGATGATTTACAACAGCTTTTCCATAGTTTGGGCATGCAGATGAATGATGTTCATGTTAAAGAGTTGTCAAAATACCCAAACTCAAATACATTTTGTTAGCACAGACAAACAATCGTCTAGCAGTGTCTGGTGACTTTTGGTATTGACAACTTAGCATCAAAGTTATCTTGCTGTTGTGGGTTTTCCATTAATTACTTTATAACAGGTTGCTGGTGTATAGTCACTTCACTGTTTGAAGTGGCATCAATATAACATAACACGGCTCATGTATGAGTTATATGGTGTACTTGTGCATGGTAAACTTCGTAATGCTGTCAGTTAAAACATGATATGTCGACGATGGTTAACATATCCATGTATCATTATGTACCGTTGCGTGATCGTACCGCATAATGAATACGACAGTCACCTTAAATATGGGCATCATATGCAGCAGACGATACATAAAACATTCACGCAAAACATCGTGAAATCTCAATAAAGATAAACGAAACTATTGAGCCCCGTTACGTCATAATTCGAAAAAAACATGAATGTATGTATCGTATGTAACGGGTGTGAGCATTTTTATTTTCAATAACCCATGAAACTTTCTGAAATGAACTTTGATAAATCCATAGGGGCCTTCATTTTGGATATGTATAAAAAGCAGACGTAAAACAAAGATTGAAAATTATTATCCTCTAGTTACTCGTTTAAAACAAATCTAAATCGTAATTTAAGGTCATACAAGTGTTGTGTTATTTGTGTGTGATCTAAAAAAATAATTGGAACTTTGAAATAAGCGACTGCAATTTTGATGTTAGAAATAACCTTTGACTGTACCGTAGCCAAAGAACGACGTGACATCATTTCCGTAAACACTTCATTTGGCGTAACGTCGAATAAAGCGACGTCAAAGCCCGCACGAAAAATGTGGTATTAACATTAAATACCTATATTCGCTCATACAAAGAAGAAGTATTTATCAAATATTGTTGAAAAACTATTGAACAAATTGTACCATTGGCGAGAGTCGTCTGCTGCAAAGGAGTCAGAAACCGTTTATATTAAGGAAAGGATTAAGCAGAGAACTGACCCCTTACATAGTTTGTTCCCGTCATGGCATCATACTATGGCTGTTACACATTTGCTTCTTTACCATAGTATAGGTAATTACTTAAGGACCTTAAGCATGTTGGCCCTCATGTTTAAACCTCGTTCATTATAAATGTTATTTATTGGTTTTATGAAAGTCTTTACTTTATTATTTTCTGTTCGTAACAATAGACGACAGCAGAACTACTTTCGAACATTTTGTGATCATGCAGAAAACATGAGGCTAACATTATAATCGTCTAGTCAATTACTTATAAATCATTTATTATTGTCAATGTATGCTCTTTAATTTCTTTGTACAATCATCTTACAGTTTCGCTGTGAATGGGTAGCACCATTATGATGCTGATCCTTCAACAGCAGACGAAAACATTGTTGGCTTTCGCCATAATTTCTTCCACTTTATTACATGGTTCAATAGTGGCATTACACTTGTTGTTTCCTCCTCGAGTCCAGTAATGTTTAATCACAAAGGAACCGTGGAACTAATGTGATATTACTCAAATACTATTAGAAAATAGCCCAACTATGAATAGCACGTATATATATATATATTTATATATATATATAATTATAGAACAATTTAATTTAGCGAAGGTTTTTATACCAATTACGTTTTACCTTTTTATAGCGTAGAACGTCGATTTTGATGAAGGGTTGAAGACAAGGTATGGACAAGTCGATATCGTTATCTGATTTGAATTGATATCAAGGTCGTGTATCGACCCTTCACTGCCGACCTTTATATATTATTTTAATTGCGATTGATGTATATTGCGTGTGTTGTAGAAATATACGGTAAAAAAGTCCTGATGATATTATACAAAAGTACATATGTGAATAGTATGCATTTAACACATATTAAAAACTATCGCGAAATGTAAACTGTACCTCAAGACAAACGTAAATCCCGTTATGTGTCGTTTCGATTGTCATGGACAGTTCAGACATGAGCTATTTTAAACGCCATAGTGTAATACTTCGAGGTTTCCGTTTTAGTAAAATGTGCAGACCAGTTCTTATTAGGAAACTCGTTTTGTGTATCGACAAGCTAGAATGTGATAATGTTATTGCGCGAGGTCTAGGTGGTGTAGTAAATAGTCAACTGCCATTCTACTTTTCATTTTGCGATTAAATAATCGTTTTCCCAATATATTGTATCTGTATACCTTTATAATCCTCATACATTTAGGGTGTGTAGCACAATACACATTACGTTGCAGCAGCGATAAGTGGGTTCGTATTGCACCACTCGTAAAGTGGGAATATCAATATAATACTCGACCTTCTGTTTCCTAAAGTAGTTTGGTTTTCGTGTTAATTCATTTGTCCAATTTCTCTTATTATAATTAAATAGTTAAGCTATAGAGTTCATAGCCCCATTTGACAAATGGAGTGTACATATACAAAGGTCAGTCGACCATTCCTTCTCTGAACAACGATTTTAACATGGTAATCCGTTCAAAGTCAATGATGAAAACGATTGCATGGTGTCAAATGTCCAAACTGGGGGGGGAGGGGACATATGTCTCATCCGCGATCGGATCGTACTAAAAACTTAACTTTTAAAGTAATGCTTTTAATTGTGGAAAAACATTACCTCGGTGCATCGGTGCACAGAGAAAACATACCAAAGGATTGACCAAGTATTAAAGTCGGCTAAATAAAACATCTATCATGTATAATGTGAAATGTCCTTATACATTCGATACTTCTAGCGATTGTTTGTCTTAATCATACTCCGCTTTGACATTAGTTAAAGTGATTTTGACAAGAAAGCGGTACAATATTGTACACTATGTCAGGACTATGATTCATAAGACTTGGTTGACATATTTCAAAATTACGGTAGCTCTCTAATGTGAACAGACTTCTCTTTATTCTTGTTAAAAGTTTAACACAGAGGGGATGAGGGTGATAACACGATACTATCAGTTGATCATATGACCCATGTAGATCCCTGTCTAGTTTGTCAAAGTATTATATATTGATAAGTTTTGACAAACTGTACCCATAAATCGTTTTTACATTAACGATTGGGATGTGTTCATTTTGGAATGCTCTGTTTTCATCAACAGGTAAAACATCTTTTATACATAAATACCTTTTTTTAAATCACTTCCTGATAACCATAAACAGAATTTCAAATCAGTCTAGTCAGATCAGTCAACTCTGAAAACCTTCATGGTGTGTGTTTGTATAGTTTTCGTAAAGCAGAGTCGTTGAAAAATCTGAAAATGCATTAACGGACAATCTTTTTTTTCTTTCTGCAGTTATTGCAAAACAATATTGTAAGATATAAATATAACAATAATACCTTTCCCACCAGCTAATGAATTCATACTTTGTTCAGTAAAGGAATCGACTACTAGTGATACAAACCGACCGAAACTAACACCTGACAGAAACAAAGATATACACAAAGGCGGTAAGCAAACCGATATATTCATTCAATCAATAGTCTAAATATCATTTCCCGAAAGTGTTACATTTCAAACAACTTGTGCTCAACCGCGAACTCTTATTTTAGAAGATTATTGGTAAAAGAAAAATAACACATACTACATTAACGTATTCAAATATAAATTATATTATGTTGATATGTCAAGGAACCATTGGAAGGTTACTGGCTTATATATTTTACAAGTAGCCACATATATAATGTCCATTCGGTAGCTGCTAAAGCTAAATTTAATTGACTATTAAACACTCTAATGTTCATAACAGGAAAATGAAGATTGATAACTATATTAAGTTTATTTTATTTTCATTCAATCCATGCGTATGTACTATTTATTTCATCATTGTTCTTTAAACAGATGCCAGCTAATATTATTTTCCTGTGGGCGAACACATGTTTTTTTCAATATCAGACTTTGAATAACAGCGAGTAGCTATACACATTGATTCGGACTTTTCTTGAAACTAGCACCATCATAGTTTTAAGACATTTTTGCCATTTTTTGAGGTTTTAATAATGTGTTCAGTCTATACATATATGTGTTAGATTATGAAACAAATATGTGATACATATCTAAGCCCGCCTGAGCACGAAGTGCTCGAGATGAATTATTGTGATGTTTGTCCTACGTCTGGTGTATATTTGCCCGTGTAAGCCGTGCGCTATGAGTCTTCTGTGTAGTAGTGTCCGTAAAGCGTCGGTCGTAATGTGTAGTCCATGTAGAATTGTCCTTGTAACGTCGTCCGTGAAGTCATCTTCTTCAAAATCACCTTTCAATTCATTTCGTAGAAAGGTTCATTGTGTGACTTTTAAAACAATTCCTTCAAACTCTGCTGATTGGCGTTAAAATAAGGTCGACAACAATGAGGCTGCTTTGCCTTATGTTGAAAATGATGTAACAATCTGCTTGTCTGAAAGTATATGGCCTATTTCTAAAGGATTGCATTGAACTATGCTTATGGTGACCCTCTAAAAAATAACTTCAGGACATGTTTTTTTTTTAAATAATTAAGTTAGTGTGGTAGGCTTGACACAACACATTAAATAATTCAGGTGAGCGACCCAAGGTCATTATGGTCGTATTATTCAGTTACGTTCGCTCGTAACACAATATATTCCCCCATAACCATGCAATAACCTTTTGACTGTAATATTTGCTATTTGCTATTTAAGATTTGACCTTTTCTGTTTTGTTTTAAACACTTCACCATTTCGAAAATTAATGCTGGATTTAGATTGTTTATGTAAATAAACATTAAAGAAACATCGCGCAATTATACTCTCTTTTATGATGGTTGCTTAGGTCGTGGAGAATATAATTTACAAACCGCTATTATTGTCGACTCAAAATTGAATGGTCGACAAAATTATGTTTTCATTAAGCTCTCATGTATTATCTTATTCTGGTATTCACGCCTTGATACGTATTCTCTTAATTTAGAAATGTCCATTTTGACCTCGCAGTAAGTTCAGTAAAGCGAGCACAAGTCTTGAAATCTTACTTGGGTTTGCATAAATAAACTTCACATCGGAGGATAACAATTCAAATCTGAAAACTTTTGAAACAATATTTCGCTAAATCACCCTAGCAGTGTTATGAACATTTCTTTATTTGTTGATACACATATACTAGATTGTCAACAACAATCAGAAACAACGTTGTAGCGGACGTCCTTCCAACCGAGCAATACTATTGATGCAAACGTCAGATTCTTAAGTCAGAAACTACGTAGACATTTACCAAACACAGCTTACGCTATAACTATACCAGATCGGTTTTGTGTATGTCATCGACGGGCTATCTATACAGGATCATGTCTGTAGACTGATTCAAGTCCTCCGTCTGCGTTGATACACACTCTAATCCAACACAGATATGTTTATTTCGTAAATATGCCTAATATGATAGTTTTGTCATTATTTAAAGTGATCGTGGTATGAAAAATGTACACTAGTGGACATTATGTCAGGATAGCGATTCATAATACGAGGCTGTACTTAAACATCATCAAAATTCTCCAATATGCGAAAAGATTTCCCGATATTCAATGTTAAAAAATAACTTCGTTAACACATAGGGGATGAAGGTAACCCATTATATAGTTTGCATATGAATGATAACACGATAATAACAGTTGGTTAGAAGACCTATCTAGATGTCCTTGCAAGTCAAGGTGCTATCTATTTCATAGCAGGTTTATTTTGTTTATATTAATGCTAGGCATGGGATGCTTGTGTTCACGAAACGAGACCAAATGTAAATCATCTTAAAATAATTATCACTCAGTTATTTCATGTTAGGTACTGCTAGATATATTCACTGTGTTCACCTACACTACATTACGAGTCCCCCTATACATTCCACAGACTTCTATTTTTCCGTAGTTGGTAAGTAACAGACCAAATAACTGATTTATTTCGTCGTGAGGAGAATGCACAGGCGTCCGAATTTCTATCACAGCAAATAATGCGGAAAAAACACAACCTCTGTCAATACGCTATTATAAAATGGTTATTATGGGAATTCCACACGTGTTACAAGAAATATACGTCCATATAGTGTAATAATAATGACAAGGTGATACTTCGGGCAATAGTTTACGCAGAAAAACGTCTAAACCGACCCGTTCTCAGGTAGAGACAGGTTCATAATTGATTTTTATCCTGATCTACCTCATCAACATTTGCCAACCGACAAAACCGTCGGCGTTTTTAAGCCAAATGTTCATTATTCTTTTTTATTATAAATATCAAGTAATTATACAGTGTATAGATCTATTTAAACATAGACAACACTACAGTCAGCATGATCTAGAAAATAGACGCCATATTGAATTTAATCACCTCCTTTGTAATTTACTCACCCCTTATAGAAATATAGGGTGTGAGGACGCGACAGGTTTTAACCAATGAAATTGCTAGAATTTCGTGTGAGGCAAAATAAAGATATATATCATGTACCGTTACATACATGTTTATAAATATATTTTATATACCATCCAATATATTATTACTGATTTATTTCGTCGATCACTTTAAATTGAACTATACTGTAACTTGTTGATATTTGATGGTAGAATAATATGACGTCCTAATTAGGTTTTGGTGACAAAAAGATTACTTTATGACGTTGAACTGCTGACGTGACGTCATTTTCATTATTTGGAAAGGGAAATGGCAAGGGGGTCGACTGTCGATTTTTCAATTGCGTAAAATATTTTTACTATTTAAAGTGGTAACTTTTAATCATACACATAATATATGCATACATCATATTGTTTTGGTATAGTGGAAAAGATAGAAGAAAAATAAATCCAAGACGATACAAATATCCACTCATGGGATTCGAACCTGTGACATTGTGATTGACAAACCTAGGACATATACAATAGACCACCGTAAATACAGACAATTTTGTCGTATTATAATTATACATTCATTGATTTTTTTCTATGAAAGGGAAGTAACTTTGTATGAGAGAGAATTTCGTAGTTGTTATGATGTATTGTAATGCTGCTCTCACACTCGCGAATATGCTAGCGAATGTGCTTAAGAATGGAACTATTTGACAATCGCTCAAACTTCGCAACATTCGCATTGTCTTCGTTAGCGTTGGTAACGAAATCGCAACGTTCACATGTCATTCTCCATCTCCTTATGCTGCTCTCACAGTGTGGCGAATATTCTTGCGAATATGAATATTTGAATTTCGCCGTGAATTTGCTTAATAATTGCTATTGGATAGTGAATATTTTCATCTCGGTCACCCCTCGGTCGTCCTCAGTCGGCCCTTGACCTCTCCTTACCAATATCTTACTAATATATTACGAATGCCTACCAACGCTTGCCAATGCCTTACGAATAGCTAACGAACGTTACGAATGTTGCGAATAAGCTTACGAAACATTTCAAATGAATGCAGTGAATGTTTTGCGAATGTTACGAATGCTTGCGAATGCTTACGAATGGACTTACAAACGTTACGATTGCACTTACGAAGGTTACGAATGTCTTACTAACGTGTCCAATGCCTTGCCATTTTCTTACGAATGTTACGATTATTTGATAACGCGGCCACGATTGGTATAAATAGCGGAGCGAATCTGCATCTTCATCAAGAATTTCAAGACTTTCATTATTTCACTGTTATGCCTACGAACAATTTCAAAATATGCAGCGAATATCTTGCGAATGTTACAAATGCTTGCGAATGCTTACGAATGGGCTTACAAACGTTACGAATGCACTTACGAATGTTACGAATGTCTTACCAACG
>JAUELF010239100.1:0-12765 GCA_031471495.1 Clinocardium nuttallii
GTAATGTATTTGTTATCACATATAACCGCATCTAGCGATTTGTAATGTATTTGTTATCACATATAACCGCATCTAGCGATTTGTAATGTATTTGTTATCACATATAACCGCATCTAGCCATTTGTAATGTATTTGTTATCACATATAACCGCATCTAGCGATTTGTAATGTATTTGTATCACATATAACCGCATCTAGCGATTTGTAGTTTAATTGAATCTATGAAACGGGACCGTACCAGGTAAATTGACAAAACCCTATTTTAGACCACATTTCTAGTTTATTTTTCAATAGATAAATGTACGACTAGATTACATGTCGACGGGTTTTGAGTCTTTAATTTACGTAAATGATTCAATTTAGGGTTCGATCCCCGGCTGGGTCATACCAAATACTTTAACAAGGTAGTGATGGATGCCCTCCTTGGCGCTCAGGGTTGCGGGAATAGCATTACTACTGAATCACTGGTGTCAGTAGTACTGATAACACGCGCCGTGATATAACTGAACACTTGTTGAAAGCGGCGTTATACACCCTATACACATACACAACAAAACCAATATTACACTGTGAAGTTATGGGTAAAACACCGTCCCATAAAAACCGTCTCTAGATAGGATTGGTAACTGGAGAACCGGGTACAGTCTTGTTCAATGATAACCTGAATATACACATTCACACGCCATTATTTGGTAATATTAACGCTTTCCCTCATACAGACGACTTTACAAAGCCTCTGTGACAGGCGACTTTTAAAAACATTGTAGGAAAACGAAAACGTGCTACGAAATAAACCACGATAGTTCAGTCGGTAAGGCCGAATCATATCATACGACGGGAGATCGAACCCCTGCTCGACCATTTATTATTTCCGATGATCAACATAAGAGCCGTCCCGCGAGAAAACCAACATTATGAACTCTGCGTAATGTATCGACCCGCGCAGGCTAATCCGGGATGACGTATTCCGTCTCAGGGGGATAGAGGTATAGAGTAATCATTCCTGAAACAGAAAATCCACAGGAGGCGAAATATGTATGTCCGGGTTAGCCTTCGCGGCATGCTCAAGCTGACCTGGATCGATAATTTACGCAGAGTCCACACTGTCGGTTTTCTCGCGGTATAGCTCAATTAAATTATTGTGACTGGTGGCCTTCGATTTATACGTGTTGAAAAGTTTTCAGTTGCGTGGAAAGAATTGCTGTGTGGCTTCATGGTGAGAGAAAGCCAATAAACACATTGTTATGTGAACTGGTCGGCGTGCTGTTAGGGAAACTCTATTGAAAACGGCGTTAAAAAAACTGCAATCAAGCCTTTCGACAATGTTTTCAACTCGAAATCAAGTTATACAACCACATTATAAAACAAAGGCACATGCATTTATTGTAATCACCAGGAGATTAAACCAGACCCTTGCATATGTTCATCAAAGCATTCATAAATCATACTTATTCTAAAATTGAAGAATATTCTTAATTCCAAAATAAAATACATTCTGATTGGCTGAAAGTACTAGTAGTATAAATGTACTATTTGGATAGACTTGTGAATACAGGTAGGGTTCAAAGGTTTCTCTCTCTTGACGATATCAGTAAATGAAGGTATAAGGACCATCTCCCCCATCCCGTCTTCGGTTATCACGTATATCGCCCACGACACACGAAAACACACCGTTAGGACTCCTCATCTCGGACTTAACCCTTCCCCACACATAGCAAATATGCAGCAGACGACTTTGATAACATGAAGGCGCATAACTATTGAAAATAATGAAAACATTGTGATAATAGGGAAAACAGTGCCAGCTTTGAGAAAGTTCTATTTTTGTCACAATTATTTAAAAGTCGTCTGCTGTAGAGACGTCAGAATATATTTGTATTATGGAAAGGGTTATTAACTATAACACATATAATATAAATGTTATAATCGTAACCGTTCTCAAAATACTTCAATTGGGGATTGTTCTTATTTTATGAACATCCAACATCAAAAAGATAGACCTGAATAGACTGCATGAATGCACATGCTGCTCTAGGTTTTATCTGTTCTCGGGATGTCCTTTCCGGTTCGAATCTCGGCATTGTGGGTCCTTTTTGTTTGACTCGGTTCAATCATAATCTCGTCTTCTCGCAGCATATCTTATTCAGTTGATGACCAGAGAGTCGGTGATCGTGCAAGTTAAGAACACTGTCTGATATACGTGCATGCTGGGCTAACGCTGATATTTGATCGTTTACATATCTTTTTGTAGTGGAACACTTAAATATTCAGCTAATATCGGGAGATTAAGAACACACAAATAGCTCTCAAATTGTTGGAATTCGCAAGACAAAAAACAGACATATCCATGTACAGTTCGACCCTGCAGTGATAGATAGACATGGATAGGACATTAATCACCGTGCTAGTTGGACTATTCTTACTCCAGACAGGTAATCACAGCACATCCTACCATAAGGTCCACCAATGGGCTAAGTCTATGTGGAAAAGAAGCCGGTTGCTTGGGAAGATTGTTGTGTAGAGTACTGGTGTGAGAAAGCCAGGAAACACATGAGTAGGTGAACTGGCCACCGTGATATGACTGAGAAATCAACCTGCCATAAAAGTCAAACGGAACGTGCTCCTAGCAAACAGACACAGATACTAATTTGCGTATCTATGCCAAATTAAGATAGAGATATTGATTTGTCTGCACATCTTCGCTTTCTCTCATGCAAGTCAGATATGCACGGATGAGAGAGTTAATGTTGACCTATAATTGATGCAATTGCTTGAAGAGGACATATGAGTCGCCCCGCGAGAAAACCAACATTATTGCATCTGCGTAATGTATCGACGCGTACCCTTCCTTTAGCAACGCTTACATTAAAACGGGAATTTTCGTTAAAAAACAGCTTTAGCATTTGAACACGAATCCAACGTGAATGGCGATGAGCCAGTCAAGAGCCATCGAAGGTTACGGTTGCAATAAGTAGTAATGTGACCTGCATACGGCCGCCTGTCCCTTATTTCGATATCAGTCGCCTTCATACGGTTAAGTATGGGTTGCATAGATTTGGCTTATTAAATCGCGGTACTTGATGCACGTTCAGTCTGTTTCTTTTGTCATGTACCCGTCACCACGTGCAGTCGTATTCCATGACAGTCTAACCTATCTAAATTGGTGATTTATCATTTTGTAATTTTAGTTAAACTGACACAGTTATTTATGCCCGATGCCAAAAGCACAAAAGCCATGGCAGCTTTAATCGAGTTAAATCCAGTGTGACATGTGATTGCTTTTATTGCATGAAGGTTCGGTAAATCGTCGTTGGATTTTCACATGGCGTTTAACACCATTCTATCAGTTTCGAGAACAAACTTTCGAAAATGAGACGAATTACTGCAATATGAACCTATATTAGAAAATTGCAATCCGTTTTTCGAGTACTTTTATAAAATAAATAATATATATAAAAGTGCGCAGTTTCTTTATTTTTGCGTGAGAGCCGCATCACTATTCTGGATCACATGAGCTTACGTAAAACCTATGGACTAGTTTTATTGCCAATACACCTAGAATTGTATGTCATGACACATTCCGCCTCAGGGGGACAGAGGTATATAGTAAAGATTCCTGAAACAGAAAATCCACAAGAGGCAAAAAGTGTATGTCCGGGTTAGCCTGCGCGGCGTGCTTAGGCTTATCCGATCGATACTTTACGCAGAGTCCACACTGTTGGTTTTCTCGCGAGACAGCTCATTTCTCTTTTCCGATATATTGTTTAAACGTACTTTGCTGTAGATGCGTCCATTTCAGATGAAGCATTAATTAAAGTAGTTGAGTAAATGAAAGGGGTAAACGGCACGCAAAACAACATTCGAATGTTTGGCCTTAAGTCGATTTGAGCTCATGCTGTAAGGTCGGTCAGTCTCGTTTCAGGCGACTCTTTTTCACACGTGTTGTCTCGTTAGAGCGTTCAACGTCCGGCCACACTAAGTACGGACCGTATCAGTCTGCGCGGACAGCGCAGGCTGATCTGGTCGATACATTTCACCGAAGCCATTGTGTTGGTTTCCTCGCGGGACGACTCAAATTAAGTTTTATGAAGACTATCTCCTGTACCACTCTCTCGTATTTAACTATTTGCAAAGACACTGAATGCAAGGGTTCAATATATGATCTCTGAATTGAGAGCCGCCGCTGTTACAATCTCGACTGTTATGCTATCTAGTCATGTCATATGAATACGTAACGAGAGGGTATTGTCTAAAATGAACAAAATACTAGTCCACTGTGGGTGTTTGCCACACATGTTGATTAAGATCTGTTTCATCCTCCACGCTATATCCAATCCAAGTTTAGTATATATGTTTGTAAGAAGTGCCTTGAAAGATAATGTGACCATGTTGTGAACAGTGTAAGATCAGATCAGACTGCTCGGAACGCACAGAGTGATCTGAATGATCTACACAAATCGCAAATGCCCGAAGTCAAGAGAGCTCACATATCCAACATATGAGCCGTTCCACAAGGTAAACAACATTATGGTCTCTGTGTAATGTATCGACCCATATCAGATCCGGGCCGACATATTCCGTCTTAGGGGGATATAGGTATAGAGTTATGATTCCTGTAATAGAACATCCACATGAGGCGAAAAGTGTCTGTCCGGGTTAGTCTGTGCGGCATGATTAGGCTGGTCCGGGTCGATACTTTACGTAGAGTCCACACTGTTGGTTTTCTCGTGGAACAGCTCGTATATACATTGCGGCATGCAAACACTAGTATCGTTACACCTGGGAACAGCGGAAACTCACGGGGAACAGTCTCGTCAGAGTCTTTACATTCTGCTTAACTTTTTCCCTCATACAATCATTCTTGCTAGAGAAAGTAGACGCTTTCTGACGCCTCTGCAGACTTTTTGAAATCATAGTGACAAAAGAAGAAATTGGTCAAAACGAGCAATTTCTCCTTTTGCCACAATGATTTCAAGTGTTAGCCATGAATTATAAATTTAATTATAGAGATTTTCTATGTATTGACCAAGTCGTTCAAAGTCGTTTGCTGCATACTTGTTGTATGAGGGAAAGGGTTAAGCAATATATGAACAGTGTAGATCTTGATCGGATGCAAAGGCTGATAATTGTATATGCTGTTCACAAAATGACATGCACGGGCTCAAATAAGACCTTCGTCCTCCTGACGAGGTTTAGTTGATCTGATTAATTCATATGCCAGCCATTTGGTCATCACGTGCATATTTCTCCTTTTGTCACACTGCTTTCAAATATCTTTCTTATTGCGTAATCAAACGATGTATTGAGGTTCCCAAACGAACCTTCTTGGTGATGTGATTATTTTGGGATCCAGCTCCATATAATTTGGATGGCAAGTAATTATTGAAATCACGCAATACGCTTCTTGTCTGCAGCTCTGGTAACTCATATTTAAACACACATAGGTCGGTGTTCGTCTAGCGTGGTTAGATACGGGTGGATGGTATTTCTCCTATATTTACTTATATTCTATTATGTTTTGCCAAGGACAGATAACTTTGAATATTTACTCTTCTTATCTAAGAGTCGTCGGGTAAAGGGTCGATTATATCAACTCTTTTAAAACTTTTTCCCACAAATGTTTTCAACTTTATTCAATAATTGTACTTTCATTTATTGCATTTTATGCTAATGGTTTTTTTCAAGTCGACTGCTGCAGATTCATTGCATGTGGTAAAGGTTCCGTCTGCTGCAGAGGCGTCAGAAAGCGTCTATATGAGGGTGAGGATTAATCAAGAACTGCCATTATTTCGCATGAATGATCAATCGGGAACAGTGTTTTAAAATCAGACTTGTATCGGTGCGTTCTTTCCGAAGGCGAGCGTCTAAATAATTTGGACTATTGTTAAGAAAATACACCGAATAGTTCTGATTGAAGTAATTCTGAAGTACTGCATTATGTCATATAAACGATTCGGAGACAGGCCGTAACATCAACACACTCGTAAATCGGGTCGAAATCTAGGCTACTAGTATATTGATGATAATATACTGATTAGTACATGTATTAACTAATTATTATAGTACGTTTTGATTGAATGGTTAGGGTTTTTAAGTACACTTGCTAATTACTTAATAACCTTACAACCTCTTTCTGTATAGTTTTATAATCGCCGTTAACTTATCCCTTTCAAACCTGAACACGCAAGTTGACGCATCTGCAGCAGCTAGCTTTATAAAGCACTTTAACTTAAGGAGAAGTTGCTCTTTATAAACAATGTCTCCTTTTGCAACAATGTTTTCAACTCCATTCAATTATTAATTTATAATATTTTTATGTAAAGAGATTTTTCATATGATAGCCAGGGCCAACACTATTATATTATTCACATCAACTTGACTTTGATAGTTTGACTAATGTATGTTTTCATTAGGCAGATTGTACAAAGTAAATTACAAAAACAAACAAAAAAGTACAAGTTTATTGATACGCGATCAATTGCATTTATTTTGTTATTATTACCTTGTCACTAACCGTACCAGCATTCTAATCAACACTAATTATAATAAGCAAACAAGTCCAATATATTATAATTCAGTTTTCCACTTTCGGTTTGACGCAACAAAAAAGGCGACTGAAGAATTTCCTAATCTTCCCATTATTCTTCGTTGTTCCTTCTTCAACTTCTCCATTATCCAAAACTGTATTGTCAGAATTTGAAAGATCTACAACATGAACTTTTCCATCTACCTTCTCCGAGACATTGACTACATCGTTCTGTCTATCAGCCTCTGTCATGGGGAATATCAAGTCACGTGACTCAACATCTGTGGGTACGCATCGAATCCACGGAACCGGCGACTCTGACAGATAATCGTCCTCTGAGCAACATGCGCTGGAATCATACATGAGATCGCCCAGATCTACCTGATTACGCTCTTCTCTGTTCGTATACAGTGTGGTTCTCTCGACGAACCTTTGCTCCTTTGGCCTCCTGGCTGGTTTATATTCATTCACTACCTCAATCGATCTTCTTTTTAGACGAGTATTTCCTTGTGTATGCTGCCCATGACTTACTTTATCTTTTCCTCTTAATTTGCTTAAATGTACCCCTTCCTTTACATTTTTCCGCACAATACAGACACCGCTAGTATCGTCTACCGTCAGCTCATTTGATCCACCAACACTTGCTTTCTTGTTACCGACTCTCTTTTTGTATTTCCTTTTCGGTTGTGTTGTTTCGGAGTCGGTTGTACTGACATGTATATCTATTACCAACGTATTCGTCTTCTCGAAACATTGACTTTCGCCTTTTCTTTTCTTCTCCTGTTTCTTCATTTTCTTCTTTTTCCTCTTCTTTGTTTTGTCTATATCAATATCAGTGTCACTTCTTGAATTTGTTTTTGATTCTCGCTTTTTTATTGCAAATTTCTTTACAATACTAATGTCATCTCCTGTGTCTCGCATTTTCTCTGAGTCTACACTTATGTCCTTGTTTTCATTCTGAATGACAGCGGTATTTCCGGACAACGTGTTTATCAATGCATCTATACCCTTTGTAGGACTGTCCTCGCTATCCGATTGCTGAAACCTGTCTGTGACTGGAGATATGTCGAATATATCTTCTTCTTTAATTGTGTGTGTATGAGCTTCTGACAAACTTTCTTTTGGTTTGGTTTTCATCATAAGTTCACGTGTACAAAACCTCATATCGCTTTGAAGCTTTTTCCGTCGATTTCGTCTTCTCACTTCTTCTGGTTCAATGTGTAAAATAGTTGATTGTTTCTTCCAATTCTCTCTTTGATCTTTTGTTTTATTTTCGGGTAGGGTCAAGCGCATTTTGTTTACATCTACTATCTCAGTCTGCAAACATTCGTGCATGTGACGTTTGAACGTTTGCAGTCTTTTGTCGGTAGCACTGGACCTCTTTATATCGACCAATGTGCCTGTAGATTTTAGTATTTCATCTATCTCCTCATCAGTATCAGTACCTTGTGTTAATATTGAACTCTTAATCTCCTGTGTAGGTCTCTCTTTAGCTCTCATTGGTTCTGAGGAATTATGCTCTGAACTATTAATTGTAGTTCTTCTTTTGGTTATGTCCCTTTTTCTACTTCGTCCTCTTTTACCTTTAACTTGAGACTTTTGTTTGTGGTTATTTTCGTCCTCAGAACTATTAAGTATTTCTGATATCGCTTTGTCGAAATCTGTATCACCTTTATCATTTAGTCCTTGTTCTTTATGATATTGTGTTCGTTCTATACGAGCGTCGATTTCGGGTAGTTTGAATAAGTTTAGCTCGTTAGTCATTTCCAGGATCTCGTTCATTTTAGCCTCGGTGTCCGAATCAGTTAAACTTGGTTGTTTGGACTTCATTGTCGTCTGGTGGTCTTTGTTTAACTCTGCCAATGCACACTCGTCTGTGTTACTGAAATAATCTGGATTATTGTGAGAACCAATTGGTGACGAGGTTGGCACCATGTACTGCGTTTTGTCTGAAATACCATGTATGCGATTTTCAATTAAATAACCATCAGCAGTATTTTGTTGCATAGAAATACCTGAGCAGAGATGTGTTGGATATGTGTGTGGCACTTCGTACGTTGGTGGTTTTGTTTCCAGTCCTACATGTGTTGGATATGTGTGTGGCACTTCGTACTCTGGGAATGGTGTATCCAGACGTACAGGTATTGGGTGTCTGTGTGGCAGTTCGTTCTTCGATGGTTTTGTATCGAGTTCTACAGGTGTTGGATATTTGTGTGGCACTTCGTACGTTGATGGTTTTGTTTCCAGTCCTACATGTGTTGGATATTTGTGTGGCACTTCGTACTTTGGGAATGGTGTATCAAGTTCTACAGGTGTTGGATATTTGTGTGGCAATTCATTGCACTTCTTTGTTGGACTTACTAGTAGCACTTCGTATTTAGATGGGTTTGTATCGAGTTCTACACGTGTTGGATATTTTTGCGACACTTCGTACTTAGATGATTTTGAATCCACTTCTACATATGTTGGATATCTGTGTGGTACACCATACATTGGTGGTTTGGAAACAAGTCCTACATGTGTTGGATATCTATTTGGCACTCCATACATTGGTGGTTTTGAAACAAGTCCTACATGTGTTGGATATTTGTGTGGCACTTCATACTTCGATTGTTTTCTATCAAGTCCTATATCAACAATTTTGTTGGTGATGGTTTGGTTTTCTCCACCCTTTATCTTCGGCATGGCACCATGCATGCCCTTCATTGATAACTCCCCTAACGCAAATTGTGTATGCAACTTGTCGATTATGGCCTGGGACATAATAGAGGGTTGGGTCTCATTATCCAGGACACGATCTTCAATTGTATTTGCATTACCTTCTACATCGTCTGGTCCAACTGTGGACATTACTGTGATGATGTCTGCTGAAGTTCCCGCTTCCCATGGCAGAGGTTTGACACTTCGCTCTTTTAGCAAATCACTGAAAGTGGAAGTTAGATCATTCTTACTAATGAATATTATACATAGCGTCTCTCTAAACACACATTTCAATTCATGAATACTTCATCTTTTATATCGCTTTATTTTTGTTCTTAAATGTGTTTCTCATTATTTAGCTAACCGCTGAACTTATTTCAATTTGAACAGTATGTGTTTTCTTAATGAGACCTAGCATGTACACATGCACACATGCTACATTGAAGTGCTAGATCAAATGTGTTTTGTATTCTAATCACAGCGTTAACTCTTTATCTCACTGAAGTAATACATCTGGTACCATATCGTCATAAAATTGTTCTAACAGGCATATAGATGAGTTTGATACAACATATACTGATACACAAGAAACGAAAGTGAAGACGCAGATTAGACTGAATACATAGGTATGCTGATCGTTGTCTATTTATCGGCAAATATAGTTGAAAGTCGTTCATAGTAATAAGCAATGTAGTTCAAAGTAGCGTATAGAACAATAAATGTAAATGATTTATACTTTAATTTCAGCTTTGGTAAATGCTTAACAGTATAATAGGAGAGTCTCCATGTAAAACTAAATGTACTTAACTAATCAAACAGCAATATAAAAAGTAGTTATAATGATAAAATAACAATATAAAATGACAATTAATGTAGGCCTATTCAGAGACATATATGTCTCTATTCAGAGACATATATGTCTCTGGCCTATTTATTCTTCGAAAGAGAACTGTAGAAATAATAAGTAAATCATATCTCTGCGACAATCTACTTACGTTTCTATTAAGAGCTCGTCCATATTCGACGTTTTAATATTTTCTTTTCGTCTTATACAGATGCATCGTAATACTTTGATTAAAGTATATTTAAATATTCCGTGAGCGCAAATAGCTGAACTTTTTACGGTAGCTAGAACAACGTTACTGTAGTAACAACGTCAGATATAACGTCATTTAACGTTGAACGTCACGTGATCATAACGTTTATCCAATGAAAAGTTATTCCCGTTAGTCAGGATATCTTCTAGAGTGTTTTCGTAAATACAATCCACGTAGATGTACGACGATGTATAAATAAATAGAGGATATTTGTTCGCGTCGAGTGGATAAGGATTGTATTTCATCGAGAAGTGATAAAATTAATTTTGGAAGTAAATTTATTCTTAGTTGACGATACATAGGACATATAAGTATACTATGAAATTCATTCTCGATAATATTCAAATATTGCACATTTTAATGAGCTTGATGTCGCTAGTAACGCCAATGTCGTTGTATTTCTATTTAGATAAGGTATGCTGGTGGATAGCCGAGGAAAGCGGGATACAGGTCGTTTCCATGACACTGAAGAAGTTTTGCCGGAACCCAGAGATTCTCAACTTTGGCTGTTCATGCTTTGGAAATTTACCGAGAAGAGGTTGTTATCTCCCTTTTCAATTATTATGTAAATCAAATTATACTTAATGTTTGTCTTTCCTTGCTTTGTATTTGTTTATAATTGCTTTTGCCCTTTTCGAAGGGTTTCCGAATTATGACAGTGGTATATTTGAGTATGTCGTGGTAATGAATAAAAAAAACAACGACAACAATCATTCTTGGTTTTCTATGATAAACTAACATAACGTAAAACCACACTTCACGTTCGAGATATTTGTAAGCAATTTATATTAAGAAAAAAGATGTCACAATATATAACTACAATCGGAAGACCTTGGTGATGAATGCTTCACCATTGATGATGAAGGATGACGGAATTACCCGAGAAGTTCCGATTGTATATACCCACTAACCGTACACTCACGGAAAGGAACGATTCATGATCTGTAAACTTGACTAACCTTTTTTCGAGTGCAGTGGTCCAACTAATGAATGCGCATGGCCAATGTCATTTTATTTAACAAAACATGTGTTTTCTAGGTATTAACGCCATAGCCCTGGAGAGTGTTGAATCGACATTGTTGTATCTTAGACAGCGGGAATCAGGGAGTGTAGAAATAGCGAGAGGAGTGTGTATGTTCTATGAGAACGTCCTCAAAACAGGTAGGAAAACTTTGAAACCGTATTCAATTTTACTATGTTTTCAAGGAAAGTCACGAGCATTCTCAATGTCATTGAACTCAGACCAGAATACTTCTCTCTGTTTGCTTCTGTATGCATGACTCCTACACTATCAAACTAGCATTTTCGTTTGATAGCTTAACGATTAATTGCTACAGCTTTATACTTAGCATTCGGGACTCCATCGTTCCTTGTTAACACTATTTTAAATATTCAGATCTTAACGAAAACGAGAAAAAAATCCTCTTCATTTACTTTAACCCCCTAAATTGAGGGTACTAACCTCTCAAAAACGATTCAGGTATCAAGATATGTACAGTGGCTAAAAGGGATTTCCAAAAAAGTAAAACAAATGTTTTTCAGATGATTTTATTTTTATTCATTATGCGCTGGTGTCAGGGTATTTATCGGGCAGTGCTTGAAACAACGTGATATGATTGAAAAACTGTTGAAAGCGGCGTAAAACACCATTTAAACAACAAAACTAATTCCAATTGTTGTTACAGATAGTGAATGTAAGAAACTGTTTAACAGAACATCCATGGAGACCGTGTTAGATATTCTACAAGCGTTTGAAGACACAGACGTCCTGATATACGGCTGTCGGATTGTAACATTAGTTGCACTTGGTAACCAATTTCTTTATATTAACGACATACTTGTTGTGATATTTTTTACAGCAGTCTGTACTGAAAACTTATAAGTAAAATATTTAATATATTAAAAATTGACGGGATACTCTTTGCACGGCGCTGAAATTATTCTGGAAAATTGAATAAAATTGTTGTAGGGTTATTATACCAGTTACCTTTGGTAATCAGTTTCTGTAAAATGTTTATCTAATGCCTTCTTCATTGCAAATATCTGAAAATATAAGTGATAAAAGAACAAAATAGAAACGTAGTTGGAAGTAGAGTAATATCAGAGGGTATTCATTGTGTCCAATTACGGCCGGAGCGCTATGTATCACTCATCCATCCATTGAACTTATCTGTGGTCGCCTGGCTTTGAACAGGGCGGCGTTTAGGAATCCATTTCCTATCGTTTGCCAACCAATCAATCAACATGTCAGTCACGTGGTCAGTCACATGTACTGACCTATTGTCAGGTGACAAATGTGACGTTATCAGTTACATGTACATAGGTGACCAATGTGACGTTATCAGTTACATGTACATAGGTGACAAATGTGACGTTATCAGTTACATGTACATAGGTGACAAATGTGACGTTATCAGTTACATGTACATAGGTGACAAATGT
>JAUELF010239110.1:0-12764 GCA_031471495.1 Clinocardium nuttallii
ATGGTTGTAATAGCCTATAATTAGTCGGTGGTGCAATGGTAGTTTAATAGCCTATACTTAGTCGGTGGTGCAATGGTTGTAATAGCCTATAATTAGTCGGTGGTGCAATGGTAGTTTAATAGCCTATACTTAGTCGGTGGTGCAATGGTTGTAATAGCCTATAATTAGTCGGTGGTGCAATGGTAGTTTAATAGCCTATACTTAGTCGGTGGTGCAATGGTAGAGCGTCCGCCTCGGGAGTTGGAGGTCGTGGGTTTGATCCCGGGCCGGGTCATACCAAACGCTTTAAAAGTAGAAGTAATGGCTGCTCTCCATGGCGCTCAGCAGTACGACTTCCATGCCGGTGTCAGGATAAATGGACCAGTAGTACTGGTAACTGACCAATTATGAATCGCTGTAAAATAACTGATTTTTTTTTAATTCTGTGTAAAAAAAAACCAATCAAGTACTTAGTTAGCGGAGATGACCGTTCACATCAGCTTTAAACTGTTTATTTGTGTCTTTGCCTCTCGTGAAATATTAAAATTGAAGCTCATTCGTAAAAAAGATGTTGACCAATAACCGAAACAAATATAAAGTATCGATAATTTTATCTTAAGTATCCAATCGTTGGTTATATAGATAATCTTCGAGTCACGTGACATACACATTATCTTCTATAGTCATACGCTTAGGGTGCAGCTCCATGCTCTAATTATATCTGTAGTCAACTTGTTTCAACACGGTTTGATCACTATAATTGAAGGGGTTTCTCAGCCATCCGTATGATTTAAGTTACCTGCTACTCGAGAATTTAAACAGCATGATTGAGTGTTTTATGTTATATACAATTGTGATCAACGTAGAACAATATCGTCCTGTTTATTCGTGCAGTTGTGGGGCACTTTTCGTTTCGTCCCCCATAGAAATATAAATTTTTTTTTTTCAAAAACAAGAGGCCAATTTGTGCCAGAATCGCTCTATTGGTGCGGGTCCAGTTTTATCGAAACGGTCTTTCATTGTTACAGTTATGTTAGGGGAACACTAGGTTAGGTTAAGCTATACATATTGAAGCAACAGCTCTTGCGGCTTCAGGGGAGAATTTGTTATTAATTTTCATTATATACTGTATTTCTAAATTGTTTGTTAAACGACAAGTACTTGGGTTGGTGCAAAATCTAACACAGGGGCCATCATATGTAAGAGGGACCACTCGGTATTGTTGAATATCAAACATTCTGCTCTAGTGATTTTAACGAGGAATATTTGTGAAGTTTTGATTATTTATTTTCAATCCTCGGCGTTGGGGCCAGTTATGACCCCAGGATCACATCTTTAAGAAAGCTTATTAATTGGATATTTCCTACCAGGTGCTTCGTAACCGATTAACCCTTTCCCACCTGCCGACGCGCACGCATTACGACGCTTCTGCACCTGAATGATGAGCAATTTCTCCTTTTGTCACAATGTCACAGTTTTCAACTCTTTCCGGTTTTTACATTTCCGTTTATAGAGATTGAAAATATTTTTGTCTATATGTTTTCAAAGTAGTCTGCTGCATATTTGTTGTATGTGGAAATGGATTTACTCTTACCTGCATATGCCATATGGCTCCAAAACTATAACAGTTTACTAGATGTTCTCAGAATATGTGCTCAAATATATCATCGGTCAGAAGCAAAATCATTCTCGAATATTACGAGTCAGAAAATCTTATTTGGAGTATGGAGTTCATTTCTCAGTATAGAGAAAGTTTTAGACAAAAGTTCTGCTTTATAATTGAGAATATCTGGGCAAAAATCTGGAAAATGTTTCCAAAGCATAATTATCATGACCAACAATTTAACTTTTTACCACAATGATTTCAACAAAAGTGTTTGGAATCCGTGTGCAACTCTTAACCTTCTACTACATATTACACATCTGCAGCAGACCACGTTAAACAAACATCTTGGAATAAAATATGGAAAACTTAAACAAATAACAAATAATAGATAGAGTTGAAAAAGGTGTTGTAAAAGGAGCAATTCTCCTTCTTTCACAGTGTTTTCATAAGTCGTTGGTGTGGATGCGTTCAAATACGTAAACATAGGGCAAGACGTTAAAATAAACTCCTTATGTTTTTTATGGGTGTTTTTTTCAAACACAAAAAAAATGCAAAATGTCTAAGTTGATGTCGGAATATAAATAAAAAATGTCCTTATTCACATGTTTTTAACACGAACACATAAGCTCCCTAAGATCCCTCCGTATTATATTGCAATGATTGTTTTCGCCACAAACGCCTTCTTCAGAGAGTTTTGTTAGTGTGAATATTTTGACAGATCATTGTAAAAATACCTGCATTGTATGGCAGGGGACTGAACATTGCTCAACTCCCTAGTATACATCTTGGACTCGTCTTATGTGCACGTAGAATCGACACAATATACATGTGCCACGTGGCTATATCCACAAACAAACAAATACACGGGGCAAAAGGTTCAAGTTGTTGCTAGTGTTTCTTTAATTTTAAGTTGATTGTAAATTTATTTCAAATAAATGGGTCTTACAGATAAAGTAAAAAAACCTTTTTTTTTTACCAGAAAGGTTGTGAAGTTGTATTACCGAAAGGGTCACATGCTGCGCAAAGTAGGTTTAACCCATTTTCTTTCTTTCTATATTTTGTTTAAACTTTCTAAAAATAAAATCCAAATGCCTAACTTTCAACGATTATCTTTATCACTGTGTGTGTTTATCGCCAAACAATTACAAAAAACTCACGACAATTGTCAGAAATCAGCGTTTAGATTGAAACAAATTACTTTCAGAGCGACCCCGGGCGTTGACAGTCACCTCTCACACAATAATGTGCATTAATCAATTGTCATTTACCCATATTACCTATAAAAGAGAAACAGGCTTCTTGGTGTGATTATATCAGAAACGGTTTGCTTGATATTTTTGTTTATTGTGATGGTTTTCTAACTGATATATCAATCACTAAACAAGATAGGTAAATATAAGTTGAGCAATTGCTTCTTTTTACTTGTGTATTTGACAATTTTAGGGAATACACATTTTCTTATACGATAGTATGCTGTGTTAAAGGTCCATATCGTTTCGTAATCAAGCCGCTGTATTTATTAAGTGAAAACAAACATGTTTTTGACATGTGTCACTTATGAAATGTGCAAGTAACTGATGTTGAAAATTGACTTATGCTCTGTTAATAGAATCGAAGTCTAATTTAATAGTTTTCAGATCAACTTTCACAATGCTGTCAAACGGATAAAGTAAACATGGGTATAGGAGGGTATCTGCCTCTAAAAGTGACATGCAAATAAAACAAACAATGTTAAACTTCCGTATATTTCTTTTTCTATACTGTCATAGAACATATTTGACAATTTAATTTCTAGCAGAAATAAATGTTCATGTTTCTGAAATAGGTGACTTAAGTAATAATTTGAGAGATGGTGAAAGTATGAATAAAGATCCAATTCCTCTTCTCCGACGATGTTTACACCCCCCCCCCCCCCCACACACACACACACACCCTTTCCCATGCACATAGAACAAATATGCAACAGACGACTTAGAATACAGCTAGGCAATAATACGAAAACTCTTTATAAATGAGATTATGATGAGTTTGCAACACATATTTTCCTAATTCGGCTGTTGCAGAGGCGTCAGAAAGCGTCTGTATGTAGGATAAACACATGTTTTCCATGAGAAAAGGGTGATATTCCGTTCAACTTTTTGAACTACCGATACAAATGTTCTGTGTAATTACTTAATATGGTCGTTGGCTTGTCTAAATCTGTTTTATTTTGTTTTACATAGATTTTGAAACATATTGATAACTGACATTATCTTCATGTTGTCTTTTTTGTGGATAATCATTCAACAGCTTACTTGGGCTAAACATTATAGTCATAGCTCACGCGGTCGAACCTGTGAAATTGGACTTTACGGAACCGGAGTGACTATTTCCTGAATGGGTGTGTGTGTCTGGATTTGAAATATTAAAAAAAAAACATATTGAAATATTGAAAAAAGATAAACGACGATGGAAAGAAAATGTTACCTTTTCCCTCCTGCGTGCATTTTTACGCAATAGCAGCAGACGACTTCTGACAATATTGTGGCCATGATGAGCAATTTCTCCTTTGGCAACAATGTTTTCAACTTTATATAACAATTCAGCTATCTTATATGGAGATTTTTCAGGTTTTTGACCTTATTTCTTTAAAAATCGACTGCTAGCTGTAGATTTATTGTATGTGGGAAAGTGCTAAACAATATTACGGGTATATGAGCAGTGCTCTTCGAAAACCAATTATTTCACGTGTAGAAAAAGTGATTGCATGCGCTTGATGCTTACAGATCCAAATGGACACTGCATTACAGAGGTGTGTTAAACCCTTCTATGACTAATTGGCGAACAGTGTGTAACCAGATCAGACTATGCGGATCCACTATCTGGATCTACACTGGTCGCAAACGCCTTACGGTTGTTTTTTCGCAGACCGCCGCTCAATAATACATATCAGGTTAGTACTTTGGTTTCTCTAATCGATCCGTTTTTGTGATTTTTAGATGAGCCATGTTTTCAAATAGTTGTCTATTCCAATCAAAATACTATAACTCGATTTAACTAGATAGTTGTGGTCAAAACGCCAGGATGCTTTGGGGCTTGGAGGACTAGCCGGCGACTTGTGTACGAGCAATGTGTTATGATACAAGTATCATGGTTCGAACTTGATGAGATCGGTTAACGACTCGCCCAGAAGTTGTGAGCTACACAGACTCGAGTCTCGGAGTGACAGCATGTTTTACCGGTTCTCTCCCCCTGTAGAGTTGTGTTAGCACTGTTTGTTTAAGTATAACGACACTTTCAGTCCGTGTTTAATCGACACCATTTGCGTTGATGTTCAGAAGTTCGAGATCGAATTTCCAGTCGAGCAGGATAGTCTATTTGTGTTATAAACGAGCAGGATAGTCTTTTGGTGTTATAAACGAGCAGGATAGTCTATTGGTGTTATAAACGAGCAGGATAGTCTATTGGTGTTATAAACGAGCAGGATAGTCTATTGGTGTTATAAACGCTTTCCCACAAGCAGACAACTTTTGACGCCTAAACAGATTTTCATTTATTTGCATTACATGCAGTTTTCAACTGCGCATCAGTTATAATATCAATGTGATAGGACACTTTACCGTGGAATTTGGGTAACTAACCAGTACTAGGCTATGAATAGTGCCTTGACGAAGGGCCATCATGAGCGACCCAAGCAGGAATCGAACCTGGGATGCCCGGTCTCAAATCTCCTAATAATCAAAACCACTCAACCGCTACTGAATCCGTTCATAAGCAACAAATGACTGTTGAAAAACATGATGAATTAGTTCTCCATCTGTTACAACAAAAAAAGAATATGTAGATACATATATATATAATTTATAATAAATAAATATGTTTTCATTTTGAGAGATTTTCCATATTTTGCAAAGATTTTGTGGTTTTTGGGACACTATCCCATTGCTAGTCTGCTTTTGAAAAGTCGGATTACGGCTGCAACCACAGTCCACTTGACATTAAAACGCTAACATTGAGTTTTGATTATTTATAACAGGGACGTAGATAAGACTACTACTCTTATCTACGTCCCTGGTTATAATCTGCATTTTCTACGATTTCATTGGTTCGACCGAATCACGAAAAACCATCCGCTTGCATAAATGTATGATGCAAAATAGTTCCAACGAGTGAAACACACTCTGAACTATGATTGACCTCAATGTCAGCGGTGTTAAGTAACGTCAACCGTGCTGTGACCACATTAGTTTACAACAGTCGACTTTATAGAGAAATGTCCAAATAAAATTATTGAAAGGAGTTGAAATCATTGTGGCAAAAGTAGAAATTGCCAACGATAAGTATTTTCTCCTTTTGTCACACTAGTTCCGATTGTCGTCTGCAGCACATGCGTCTGTAAGCGGGAAATGGTTACATCCTCCCCATGGAAGCGGAACCCTTTACGTGATAATATAAAATAGATTTGGCTGACAATGAGCAATACCTCCTTTTCACCCAATGTTTTCAAACACGTTTCAAATTAATTATTTTCATATTACGTTTTACTATGGACATTCTTTTACTCTTTTTCCTTTCCGGAAACATTTTGAATAACATGCTAGAGATGAATGATAACGAGCAATTTTGCCTTACAGCAAGGGGAACAATATATAGTTTATATATAGCTTTGTGGATAAAAAGGAAATGGGTCATGATACACAATTCGATAAACCGTTTCCGCTATAGCTACTTAGTTACATACGAATGTTGAAAGTATATTTCTAAATGGAATAAAATGCTGAAATGAGCGATTCCTCCTTTCCAAATAATGCTTTGACACATGAATATTTTTTGTTATCTAACCTAGATAACGAAAATATTTGTCTACAGTTATTATTTTAACCTTTGCCCCTTTTAGACACATTTAACTAACCTTCACAGATGAATGATAATCAGCAAGTTTGTATTTTTCCACAATGTTTTCATCACTATTCAAAATAATATTTTTTATCAAATCAGGTCAAGATTTTAGCCTTAGTTTAATGTTGCTTGCTGAATATATAGTATATGTGGTCAAGGGTAAGGAAGACTGTAAACTAACTTGTTATTACATAATGTGTCCAAAGACAGAGGTCATACGGTGTATACTCGCCATGAAAGAATGGTACTAACGGTCTCACCGCTACTGGGGAATTGTTGGTAAAACAGGTCGCGTTTTGTGTTGAATATTCTCATGTGTCGCTGTATGTCGAGATAATCCGCTGTGGTCGAGTGGTTAGCGTCGGGGATTTCGAAAACGATTGTCCCGGGTTCGATCCCCGGTCGCAGCACTACGGTGGAGTACCCTTGGGCAAGGCACATTTTCTAGCCTAGTACTGGTTTGTTTACCCGGATCATGGTTAGGTGCACTGTCGCCCGTGATATAACTAAACTAATGTTGAAAGCGGCGTAAAACCAAAATAAATAAATAAATAACTCTATGTCAACCCAACTAGGAAATCGAAATTAAATTTACAAATTAGAGATAAGTTATTTTCAACATTGACTGATTGGGGTTTTACGCCGCTTTTAACATTTCCTCAAGTACATCACGGTGGCCAGTTCACCTACAAATGTGTTTCCTGGTTTTCTCACACCAGTACTCCACACAACAATCTTCAAAACCAACTTGCTGCTTTTTCACATAGACTTAGCCCATTGGTGGAAAGCGAATGATGCATGTCGCATTGACTTTTGTCAAACGTCGGAAAGAAAGTTGGCCGAAAATGTCAACATACTCACTAGTTATAACCGCAAGGTCATTATTTATTTTATAATTGAGGCGCTTCTAACGTTTTTTTGAACTAAAATTATAATGTATATGCATTTGCGTTAATTGATGACTCAACGTCCGTCAACGTGTAATCTAGTCCTAGATGTAGCTGTTGACAAAGAAACTAGAAATATAGTATAAATAGGTTTTTGTACGGTCCCGTTTCGGAGATACAATTAAATTACAAATCCTTTACAAATACCATATTCTAAGCTTTCCTAAGCACAGACGTGTTTTGACGCATCGAACCATTTGCAGGAGAACGGCAAAATACTAGTTATCTCCAGTGTTCCTTATTTAGTTCAGCGATTTTCTCAATTATCTCAATTAATTTCCATTGCAGTGCACCATAAACATAACTTTAGCATGCTGCGTTTGGAGTGTGTATATTTTTGTCTTTCCATGTTCTCACTTATTATATGACGTTCGCATGCAACACATGCGTTCCGTGAAATGCCATTGTTTCGTTAATGAGTGCTTCCCAAGCGGTGTACTCTGTCCGGAGCGACTAACTGTTTGTCCGTCTTTGTGTTAATCCATCCGTCCGTCTGTCCGTTACGATTTGCATTAAAAGGTCAAAATTTGTTTCTGTTTCGCGGATCCATTTCAAAGTCGTCACACGTATACATTAGGATTTAGAGATCGATACAATATTTTGAACACAAATCTGATCTGGTTTTTAAAGTGTAAACTTATTATTTTATTTCTTCGGTTATTGTCTCAATAGATGTCCAAGGTATAAATCAAAGACTTTGTGTATAGGAAACTCAAGAGCTACAGATGTGCAGTGCAAAAGAAACATAACTCTAGCATGATTTCTATAGTCTTTCATTTATCAGCATGATTACAATATACGTTGTGGATCTTCATTGATTTTTGAACTGGGAATATTTTAATTAAGGGTCGCTACTCATTTTTTTCAAACTCTTGTCCTTCGTGATTTAATTTTAATTAGGTAAATCCAAGAAAAGGGTCAAACTTTGATAAATTAGGTACTTGTTATTGGCAGGCAATTTGTGTTGATTCGCTCATTTTTTGTTTGGTTTGTTTAAAGGTCATGTTTCATTGTTTCAACAATGTGTGTCCATATTATCTATACCAAATAGTTTCAACTTACATATGCCCCTATACCATCAGAGCTTTCAGCGCTTTGATTATATAAAGACCCTGTAACAACATGATGTATGAAAGCAATTGAGCATGCTCTGTTATATGATACTTTTCAAATCTAACAATATCTTAACAGTACAGAAAACCTGGGTAAATAAAATTACGTTTTTCCTCTTAATGTTAAAAATCGTTTTGTGAAAAAAATAGAAATTTCCATAAATGTTTTTAAATTTCATCGAAATATATAAAAAGCATATTTTTCTTGGAACATAGTGATGCCTCAGACATAGATAATTGCTCGGAGATAAATTAATTAACATTTGTTTTTAAGTACAGTTTATCTATAATAGGTACAGGAATAATAACAAAGAAAATAAAGTTAATTACATCCTAGCAAATAATAGCCATTCGTGTGTATAAGAGTGTAATTTTATTGTTCGCAAATAACAATCATGAATTTTTAAAAATTTCAAAAATACTATGATACATACATAACAAGGGGTCCATGATGGCCCTATATCGCTCACATGAGTAAACATAAATACATTTTTATTTTAGAAATATCATTGTTACCATGTTAGGCAAAAGGTGGTGCAGTGGTAGTGTCGACCTCTCGTACAAAATGTCCCCGGTTCGATAACCGTGATGGGTGGGTTCTCCCTTAGGGAATTTGCACACAAACAACGTGGTTACTTGTTTAATTTCTAGGAAGCAGACATTGAGCATGGTTAATATAAGAAGAAAGCTTGTTTCGCAATTGATGTTTAAGGTTACAATACAACAAATGAAATACTTCTTTGTTTTCATGTAAATCGACTAGTTTCAGCCCATAATTGTCACACTTTCTAAGCGTTTCTCATGTAGAAGACCGTATATCATTGAAAAAAGTTACATCTAAGTTTTAAAACAATCCAAAGAAAATTAGGGGTCATGCAATTATGAAAGAAAGAACTCACCAGCCGAAACTGGTTACCGTCATTTTGGACCAAATCGAACCCGGTGTTTAGCAATCTTTACTTTCACTTTGAAGTTTCAATTTAAACTCAATGTCATATATTCAATGCATTTTGAGGATGGTATACACTAATTTCTGCGCAAACAAAGGGTTTTTGGGGACTATTTGCCCATAATGAATAAGTTTAAACTACCTATTTTTAAGGACAGTCATCATTTCAGCTATTCTGGTGATCATTAACTTTGAATTCTGACAGTTACTTTAAGAAGAGAATATTTAGAAAGTTTCTATAAAGATGAGCATTGGTTACAATCAACTTTGTATTCTACCAGTTGCTTTAAAGACGGAAAATCTTTTTTAATGGACAGTTTTGATGGATGGTCATCAGATAATCAATTTTACCTAATTATTTTGAATTCAGATTCCAAGGAGCATACTGTTTAAGAATTTTGCTATAGAGACTAGAGTTGTGCATGGATCACATTTATTTAAGCCTTTTTGGAATAGGACCATGTCAGGATCATTGACCCAGTGGTATGGGAGGAGGTTTTGTTTGAATAGTTATTTACGGATGATAAGTGATCACAAAAGCTCAAATTGAGCTAAAAAAAACAATACAATTTATTACAGCCAGCAAAAACACGAAATCGTACATTGCCTCCAAACCAGGTTTTCAACGGTGACCTTAGCATATGTGATATAAATGTAAAAGAGATCTTGTACTGGATCCCAATTACACAAAAACCAATGCAATATGCTACCTTTCTAACTGAGCTGCCTGCACTTCCTATGAAATTAAGTAATAATCAGCTAGTCTAAAGAAAGTTTGACGTCTCACAAACACGCAACAACACCATTCTACTAAGAATTCAAGTGTTTAATTAAAAAATCAATGCATGTTACATGCATGTGATTTGCACATAAAACTGAGACACATTTGAAAACAAAACAAGCACACTATATATTGTAAACACATACTTGTGTGGATCAAGTTTAATTTAATCAAGGTTTCAACTATGTAGAAAAAAAACAGCGCAAATAAATTTGATTGTTGTCACCTTAGCCGTTGATAATTTAGAAAATAGTCTCAATTAATCCATTCCTGCATATAGATGCTTTCTGAGCAATTTCAACTTTTATCACTGTTTTCCACTTTATATTCATATTTTTAAGATGAGGTTTTCGACATCATTCAGATGTGTTGTACATGTATGTGGGAAAGGGTTAGAGAATATTTGCTTATAGTGTTCTTTTTTTTCAGGTTTCACAATAATGTTCTACTTAAACTAAACTTTAAAAAAAATTAAAACAGTTTAAGATAGTAAAGTCATGTGTTAACGTTATGTTACTTTATTTGTACTTTGTAAACACATATTTTAATATTTTGTTATTGCCGCTGATGCCATCAACATGGTAAGAACGTATGCTCTCATGAGACACAAATTCAGCAACCTTAACAATTGAACCAATTTTAAAAGGAAAACGTTTTTGACAGATAGTTTTTGCATAAAGTTAGGAAATTGCTGGAAATTGTATTCTCAGAATCCAACAATATGTTATTTAATAATTCTACACTTATTTTTTACTTCAAGTATACTTGATACCACAGCTAAACTTTTGAAAATGGTAGTTGCATGTTTTTCCATTCTTATTTCTTATACATATATCATATGTGTCATAAGTGCCAGTATCGTAAGAGACCCCCAACCCCCCCCGAATGCTAAATTGTTTTTAGCTCTTACAATGTAATAGTAAAATACAGATTTTGTTTAAACTCTTATGAAACTGGGACCTGTGATGTGTGTAACATATTTTACAATATCTACAATACTACAAATTATCACAGTCGTATATACTCAACAAATAGGTAAAAACAAGACGACAGTTGAGATCCAGTTGAGGTCCGGTATCGTTCTTAATTATTTCTATATTAACACTCATCCTGCTGTTCGTAACTTTAACCCTTTCCCTCATATAGACGCTTTCTGATGCCTCTGTTACAGACGGCTTTTTGAATACATTGTGACACAAGACGAAATTGCTCAAAACAAACTATTTCTCCTTTTACCACAATGTTTTCCACTTTTAGTCATAGGTTATCCATTCAATTATAGAGATTTTCTAATTATTGATATTGTTGTATGAGGGAAAGGGTTAACCTACATGATCGTATTATGTTATGCACATCTTTTACCCTTTCCCTCGTATAGAAACATTTTGAAACCTTTGCAGCATATTGCAGCATACTACATTTGCAAACATTGTGGCTAAAGAAGAATTGCCCGAACGAGCAATTTCTCCATTTGCCTCTACAGTTTCCATTTTAATTAATATTTCTAAATTGTTTTATTAACATTTTCTATATTTTGGTCTAGATGTATTCAAAGCCTTCTGCTTCATAATTGATGTATGTCAAAAACTATTTCCGGATACAGACAATTTTTAAGACCTCTTATATCAACCTTTTTTAGCAAATATTGTTGGAAAAGGTAAATTGCATTAAAAAAATGATAATACTTCGTATTGAGTCAGATCACAGTGCATTTTAACATGATCGATGACCTTGTAGCAATGAGGCTCGTTTTGGGAGAATTAGGATTATCTAGGTCTTCTCAGTCTGAAAAGTCTGTCAGTTTTCTTGTGACATGCCCCAAATTTATCCTAGTACTATCAAGCCAAGTTAATTGACAGATCTGGACAAAGCATCACCGGAAGGGATGTATGGCTGTATACATAATACTCTCTCTTAACCCTTTCCTACTGACTGCGAATCTGCAGTAGACGACATTGAATTCATGTGAGCCAAAATATGCAATACCTTTGTAAATTGAAGTTAAATTATTCAAAAGAGTTGAAACATTGTGCCAAATGTAATTTCTCTTTATGTCTCAATGCGTTCGAAAGTCGTCTGCTGCAGATTCCTCAAAATGCGTCTACAAGTTAAAAAGAGTTAATACAGAAAATGTTCTCTACATACGGAGTCAAAATTTCTGAAATAAAAAAACACTATCACTAACAAGTTGCTATGCTTAAGAAAGAAACTAATGTGTATAAACCACATCTTTAATTTGAGTAAACTTTTGTCACATATTTGAACAAGATGGCCATGATGGCCCTGGATCGCTCACCTGATGTTTTTTTCCCACTTAAGCAATATAAGCCCCGCCCTCTGGTTACAGTTTCCTACCTTGATTTGGCTTGAAGAAATCTGATAGAGGGTCACCCTAGGAACATTTCTAGTAAATCATTTGAAAATCGGCCAGACACTTTGGAGGAGAAGATTTTTTAAGTTTTCACTATAGCCATATAAGGCAAAATAGCCCTTCCCCCTGGCGGCCATGTTT
>JAUELF010239121.1:0-12763 GCA_031471495.1 Clinocardium nuttallii
TGTTGTTACAGTATTTATATATAATGTTGATACAGTATTTATATATAATGTTGTTACAGTATTTATATATAATGTTGATACAGTATTTATATATAATGTTGTTACAGTATTTATATATAATGTTGATACAGTATTTATATATAATGTTGTTACAGTATTTATATATAATGTTGTTACAGTATTTACTCTTGTTTACTTTTGACGCATCTGTATAACATATGACGTGTTCATGTTTGTGATGTTTGGGGGAGGGGTTGGCTGTTGTGTTTTTTTAAGGAAGAGGGCGGGTTTGTTGGGCTCAAGTTTTGATGATGTGGGATTTAGTTGTTTCATCCTTGTATATTTCTTTATGAAAGCTAGTAAGATGGCCTCATTGGCTAAATGAGTCACCATCTACAAATAAAGTATTATTATTATTAATTGTTATTATCATTATTATTATTATTATTACTATATTATTATTATTATTATTATTATATAAGTACTGGCGATTGATTTCCATGTACCCTGACATATTTGCAAAGTCCTCTATCAGCTAACATTGCCGACGGTGGAAAAACAGCCAGTTGCATGAACATGCTTGTATTGAGTACTGCTATGCAAACGCCAGGAAATACATTGGTTGGTAGGTGAACAGGCAGCTATGAACTATGTCTGTAAATTTGTTGAAAAGGGTATTTAACCCAAATCAATAAATCAAACTGTTTGTTTCAATTGAATGTTCTATAGAAAGAGGTATTCATAAGAACTAAAGAAACTATTAATACGACGTTATCCATTACACCCTATATAACACTTCCCCACGTAACGGAACGGCAGCAGACGACTTTGGAAAACGTTTTTCAAAAGGAGCAATGTCTCAATTTACCACAATGTTTTCCACACTATTACATAAATTATGATACCTTCTTTATTGGAAGGGGTATATCACTTGTAAACGTTATGTACAAGATATATTCAAGTATTATTAACAAAAGATTGAACAAATGGGCTGAAACATTAAAACAAAATAGAGTCTAGGTTTTAGGGCGGAATATTCTTCAGTAGACAATGTGGAAACTATTATGGGTATTGTACAACAGTATATGTATATATACATGTATAGCTGGTGGTAGATGTTACGTTCGTTATATATATTTTGAAAAGGCATTTGATTATATAGTTCACGATAAACTATGTATATATACATGTCTCTCAAAGAATGGAATTGATGGCAACGTGTTAAGACTAGTTCTCTTATTGCTATGTACTCCGATCTTAAATATGTTATACGTATTGGGAATAAGTACAAACAACCTGTAATAAGTAACATAGGTACGAAGCAAGGCAACAAGTGTATACCCATACTTTCAAGTTTATTCATAAGTGATTTAACATCATTTCTTAAAAATAAATGTATCTCTGGAATATATATGAGTCCGGACATATCTGCTTTAATGTCTTTTATATGAGGATGATGAAGCAAATTGTGCAAAATCTTTACTTACAAAGACAACTGAACGCTATCTCAGAGTATTGCGATCTCTCCGATATGACAATTAATTTAAAAACCCTGAAGTAATTGAGTTTAGAAATGGAGGGCCACTACGTAATTATGAACACTAGAATTGTTAGAAATCATCAATGTACACATTAATGGTATTACTTTTCACATCGAAATTGTCTTGGATAAAAGCCACAATAAATCTTGCAGCACAAGCTAAAAAAGGAAATGTTCTCAACTAAGTTAAGCAATTCAATTAAGGTACTTTGGTTGATAAAATGTTAAAGAAAATATCAACATATTGGATGCTATGATACGACCAATACTTAGCAGAGATATGGGGCTATGAGTATAGCTAATTAATATAACACGTACAAATACGTTATTTGTAAATATATTTAAGAGTATCGCATTCTGTTAATAATAATGTTGTTCTTGGGGAATGTGGACGGTTACCTTTTTTTTTTTTTTTACTTAAGTGTATTTTAACAATACTGGTGTAATATAATACACATGTCTGGTAATTAAACGATACCATAAACGCTGTTGAAAGAGATGAAATTAAAAGAACCAATTGGGCTACACATGTAAACAATATATTGTTTCGATGCGGTCTTGGATTCGCATGGATCTCACAAGAAATCATTTATCACATATTTTAAAACTAGATTGTTCGATCGACTGGCTAAACAAAACTGGAGAGGAAATATTGACTCTTCATCACGATGTGATACATATAAAGATATAAAGACAGTGTTTAATTCTGAAATATATTTGCATATATATATTTTTTAAATTTACTTTAAGAAAATCGTTAGCACGTGTTCGGTGTTTGGACCACAAATCAAGTATTGAATTAGGATGACATCACAATATGGACACACAGAAACGAATAGGCCTGAATTTTTGTCTGATGACTCCTGACAGTATCCATTGAAGATGAATTTCATGATGTCTTTCATTGTTTACGATATATATACAGCTGAAGGAGCTGATTTTTTTTATATACGTGTTATTCTGGGAGAACGAATCTAGCAGGCTTTTATCGATTATTAATACATAAAAACTCACAAATCATTAAAAAAAAAAAAAAAACACTGCAGTCTATGTATGTACAATATTTAAAGTAAGAGAGTCGATGGATTGAATTAAACTTATAGGGCCGGGCCACACATGAATATAGTTGTATATATATATATATATATGTATGTACTAACGGAAATTAAAAACTGTGCATGCCTTTAATTTGAACATTTTTTAAACTACCATTCTGATTATCATAACATTTAGTACACGTTATCAATATGCTATGCGAAACCTGCGTGCAACTTTTCGCTCGAATCGCAAGTGAGGTTCGTGCAGTAGCCGACGACGTCGGTTTACATGTTTATTGGGTCTCGCACTTTACACTTTTAAAAGCATTAAACATCTGTTAAAGATTCAATAAATTGGAAAAACATCGAAAGTTTTTGTTGTGTTGGATTGTTACGATGCCACGAAAATCAGCGTTTGCGTGCCATCGGGATGCTGCAAGCTGGAAGGCAGTAAAACGAGGTCGCTCAACAATTTCGTGTCCATAGGAACACTATAAGTTCACTGTATAGACGTTACCAGCACACTGGCAGTACTCGGGACTACCCTTGACATGGGGCACCGCGTGTGACGTCACGTCGACAAGACAATCATATTCGGCTCACTCATCTTCGTAACCGTTTCCAATCTGCAAGTTTGACGGCTAGAACTATTTCTGGACACCAAATAATTAATCCGAGAACTGTTTGGAACCGTTTGCGTGCCGCTAGCATACGCCCGCGACGTCCTACAATACGTCCAGTTTTGACAAGACGTCACCGTATTGCACACCTAGGATGGTGTCGAATTCGCCTAAGGTTTACCCGTAGACTATAGGGGGAAATACTCTTCACGGACGAGTCACGATTTAGCCGTGACAGCTCAGACACGCGAACCAGAGTTTACCGCCGATCGAACATGTTTGGGACGAAACGGAATGTCGTTTACGTCAACTACCCAATCAACCAGTTACGTTGGGAGTTGGGAAATGTCTTAGTGCAAATAGGGAACAACCTTCCACAAGCAATATTTGCAACATTAGTTGGGTCTATGAGACGAGGGTTACGTGCAGTCATCAATGCATTGGGCGAACATACCAGATATTGAGTTTCACCCCACCAGTCTTTGTCTGTTTGTCTGTCTCTCTCTGTCTCTCATTTTCTCTCTGTGTCTCTATCTCTATATATGCCTGTCTTTCTGTCTCTATCTGGATATCTGTCTCTGGCGCTTGCTGTCTGTCTGTCGCTCTTTCTGTCCCATGAACGTATTTGCATACTACTAGTTTATTTGCTGTTGTTCCTTCACTCTTGAAAATTATTATGTTTTACTTGTGTTATTTAATGTACTAGTTCAGATGAATGTATACGAATCTATAAATGATACATGTTCATGTTCAAATATTTGTATGCTATGTTTGTTTGTTTTATATTTGCAATTCATGTTTGTATAATAAAGTATATTGATTTAAGGAAATTAATTATTTTAACCATATAACGTTTAAGCTAATTCGAGATATACGTATCAGTGACAAACCAGTACTAAACCAGGAGATGTGCCTTGCTAGATGGCACTCTACCATGACCAACGTACTAGACTTTATAACTAGACTAGAAAATGTGTCCTGCTCAATGGAACTCTACCATGACCAACCCGAGCAGGGATCGAAGTTGCGAGCCTGCATTATTAAACAAATATATCGGAGTGCTACAAGGGCGCTTGTGGGAGACCACGTGAATATAACGACCCGATTGAGATTTGACTGTTCGTATCCGCTTTTCACCGCCAGTCACTTCAAAGTCCAATTAATACGGGTCCTTTTAGTAGCATATTGACAAAATAATGTATATGGTTCGACATGAACAGCGACATTTGAAACCCGACCTTCGGTACTTCGTAATCAGTTTGTGTTTATTTCAACAGTATTTGAGCCGTCCCGCGAGAAACCAACATTATGGCATCTGCGTAATGTATCGTCCATACCAGCCTGCGCTGTCCGCGCCGACATATTCCGTCTCCGAGGGATAAAGTATAGAGAAATGAATTATGAAACAGAAAATCCATAGGAGGTGAAACGTTTCTGTCCGGGTTAGCCCGCGCGGCATGCTTAGGCTGATCAGAGTCGACACTTTACGCAGAGACCACATTGTTAGTTTTCTCGCGACGGCTCATTTCAATTAAAAATGTACCTGTACTATTTATGTATCCTGCCATCGATGCATCAGTCGTAATAATATCCCCGCAACCCAGGTCACCAAGGTCACCAAGGTCACCAAGGAGGAGAGCCATTACTACCATTTTTAAAAGGCTTTGGTTTGACCCGATCGAAGCTTGGAACCCCTCTACCAAGGCAGACACTCTAACCACTACACCATGGAATCGTTGACTTCGGGATCAGATTAGCATGCACCTCGATTACCAATGTTCGCAAGGTATCCACCAAGGGTTTAAGAAGTATTCATTAACAAAAAGACATTTATAGTATGATCAGCTGGCTCCATTAAACAAGTTATCGTCGTCCTCCAGAAGACTTATTTGAAGCATACAATTAATTTCTGATTACAAAGAATGTTTTCAGAGGTAAAAGTTTCTGGGCCTTAAAGTCAAATAGATGAGCCACGTCATACGAAAACAACCGTATGTGTTTTGCGACAGGCCGGTGAGGAGTCAGAACATCCTGCACCTTCGGGCAGTCAGATTATGGTCTTTCCTGTTACTATCTAGCCGTACGAACAATCTTTAATTCCCTCGAGAAAGGAGTTGACCAGAAAAGCTTACTTTGCAGTACAGAAGTATGTTATTTGATATAAATACTGCTATATATATATATATGTCAAAACCACTGAAGGTCGGTTTTCGCGTGATGTGAATGTTTAACTTATATTAGCCACGGTAACCAACGTTTGAAGGGTGTTTCATTTAAAGTCAATTACGAGCAAATTACATAGTGATCCTCTTCATTCTCCGTTGGCTTGTTTCAATGATGTTCACAAGTATGACGAGTCCGAGCAGGGAAGATCCCGATCTTCGCTACCTAGTCACACAATGTTGAAGGGAGCTCGTATGAAGTGGACCACAATTATTATCTTTCAATCGGCGTTAAAAAGGTATCAGGAAGTTATGGCCCATATATGAATTATATAGTGGTAATTATATTTATGTTTTCATTCTTTCACATTTATTCATAAAATTATATACTTGTTTTTTCTCTTTTCAGTGTGTTTTTCTGTTTTTGTTTTTTTGGTTGTCTTTACTTTGTGTTGTATACTATTGTTTGTAATGCATGTATCTATGAAATGACGAGGAACACATGATATTCTAGTCTAATAATAAACGAATTGAATTGAATTGAATTATAATACCCTGGAGGTGGGTTTAACACATTGCAGGTGTTAATTATGATACCTTTCATGTATTTTATTGATGATAAATATATATGAAAATATAATAAGAATGCATATATATATAAAAATGCCCTTTTATTGGATTTTATTAGATTCAAAGCATGCATTCACCACTTATTATTAATGAATCATTAAATGCAATTCAATATGAACAGCGTGTTTTTTTCTTTCTAATTTCCACCAGGGTGAGTGTATTAATACACTCACCCTGTTTCCACTTATTACATAAATGAAATTAGGTAAATATAATAAATGATATAAATGAAAATATATAATATTCAATGTTTTAAGAAGTGACAAATAAAACAACTGAATTGAATGAATTAATTTATTAATTGTCACTTTTTATAAAGTGCAATTTCATATAATACACACTCTAATAATACAATTATTGACGGTCACCTGTTAGGTGTTAATACCACCTCCAGGGTAGATCTATTATAATTACCACTATATATATATGGGCCATAACTTCCAAATATGGGCCATAAATGTTTGGGCCATAACTTCCAGAAACCGAAAAAAAGAAATAGTTCTACTATGTGTTTACTTTTAAGTTGTAATTTTTTCACATTTTACATGTTGTCATTTCTTTTACATTTGTCTCGGTTTCAACCTTTTTTTAATATTCTTTTCCTTTTCGTTAAAAAAACTATCAACACTATTGACCTAGTTCTGTACTCATTTCATAACAAACATATGTAACAGAAACACAAATATTCTCCACGGCGATTTACAACGACTTAGACAGAGCTGGGACCCAAAATTGCATTTATTTCGAAACGATGGCATCATGTTTACTGCGGCATGGGCTCGTGTGCGACAAATCGGGCAGAACTATGAAAGGTAAGTTATAGATGTAGATCAACATCACTACAGAACGTCCGATGGCACAACAGACTGGGTGATTGATTTGCATTATTTATAGCTTGGATAGGTCCAAAATGTATTCTCATTATATATATATAAGCAATGACATAAAAAATAATACGTTGCACTTAAGTCTGCACTAATTTGACAACTACATGGAAACATTCATGACATCACCGATCACCCCCTTTATGCAATTATATAGACCAGCTATGAAATGAGGTCACTTTGACCAATAATAATTAATCCTATTATCTAACAATATTTTTCATTGAGGGTCGAATTTGTGTGATTCTCTTGGGGTTGACAATAATTTACATTGAATATTGGTCACATCATTCTGTTACAATGCAAATCATATTGCAGTCAATTACTCAATATACATATGAGCCCCGGCCTTCTAGTGATTTTGGGTCTTAATACAATTGCAAACAGTCTGCACAGTCTCACAAGTATTCAACAGTCTATGTGGAAAAGCAGCCAGTTGCTTGGAAAGTCTATTGTATGGATACTGGTATGCGAAAGCCAGGAAACACATGGGTAGGTGATTGATGGATTGATTTGGTTAAAAGCTGTAACAACAATTTTTGAGTCATATCACAGCGGCCAGATTCTAGTGTGTTTCCTGGCTTTCTCACATCAGTAATCCACACAACAATCTTTCCAAGCAACCCGAGGCTGACGCTCTTCCACTACACCACCGAGGCGGTAACAACTGTACAAAGGTCTAGATTAGGTGTGTAGTAATCTGGTCCTTTCCCAACAACATCTCTTATGACTCCACGAAACCCTATGTTGTAGATACCTAAAGATTTGTCTCATTGAGACAATTCTTTTGAGTACCCACTACACAGGGTTTGAGGTTAACATTAGGATTATGGAATGTCAACTACCAGTACTCTTCTTATCTTTGAGCTTTGCTTTACAACATCCTATATTTAGGAAATAGACCTCATTTTAAATGATATACCAGCTCATATATCATAATTTGGAGTTCATGTGTGTAGTAATTAATCAGGAAGGCCCAATATCCTGAGTGAATATATATACACACCTGAACGACACATCGTAATATAAGAGCCGGTATATCGCTCAAAATGAGATCTTTTTCAATTCTAGCATTTTTTTGTAACTAAAATAATTGAGGGGGAACTATGTTTTGACATGACGTTGATTTCCTTGATAAAATTACCCATTGTATTTGTTTTGGAAATAATTCGATTTTTTTAACTAACAAAACATTTTGGAATCAGTTTTATTAACAGTCTATATAACTTTTATTTTTATTATACCTTTTACAATTGTTCTTAAACTCATCATGGGCAATTTGTTACTGTCTCATTCTAACTCAACATTTTTGACCGGTAAACAGTATGCTGTTACAAATGTTGGTAAAGCACGTGAATGATGTCATTTAAAACAATTATGTCACCGTTACAATTTAATATTCAAAATGGCATTAACAACAAAAGCTTGTGACTTCATTCATAAAATGTCAAGCCCAACGTAGTAACGCATACACACTAAGAAACACTGTATGAAAAATACGCAGAAGGTAATTTCAACAGCCAAAAATAGTTCATGAAATTTAGAGTGATATATATACTGCATTTAGATCAACTCAAATCCTTCTTTGTGTATAGAAGAGAAATTGTCAATAGTGTAACGTTCGAATGTTTAACACAACTCAAACTCATAGTTATATTGGTATTTATTTCAGGGCTGTTTTATTGCAGTAGACGATACATGACCTTTATCACAGATGATTTGGATGGAAAACTGATCACTCCTAAAGAGGTTTGGGACTGTTCAGTGTTGAGCCTTTCATTTATGAAGTCAACATTTACCTTTTCATTGATTCAAAAACTTTTGATGTCTGATTACTTTATGAAAACATTGTGAAAAAGGATGAGTTTTTTTTCAGAACAAGCCAAATTCTTTTAAAGTTATTGATGGAATTCCTGTTTTGAAATTGCCACTTACCAATTGCCTTATTACTAGTTTTGCTATATGTAGTGATAACAAGGCACCAGTTGCTACTTGTTAAATGTCTGTGGGAAAAGATACACATTGACATCCTGACAGTACAGTCATATGCTCAGTCTTATCAGAATATATACAAATTAACAGATTCTTGTAATAAGCTTATGCAAGTAAACAGTGTAGGTATTGATCAGACTGCCAATGCACAGGCTGATTTGGATTTTTGCTGTTGATAAAAAAGTCAACTTATATCTTTTTTCCATTGATGGCTTTAAGAAAGATGTCACTATATGTATATATGCTCAAATGTGAAAAGGACAACAATCGCAATTGGTCTGTTCCGACACATTATCAGTCTTATCCTACCCTACTAAATTACCTGTTTTGGGTACTCAAAATAATTGTTGCTATGAGATTGTTCCTTTGAGTACCAAGTAAAGTGTGTGTTCAACCAAATAAGGATTTTAGAACATAGATGCTTTCTGATGCCTCTGCAGAAGACAACTTTTGAAAAAATTATGCCAAATGTTGAACTTTCATATATCAAGCAATTTCACCTTTTGCCACAATGTTTCAACTCTTTTAATATTTGAACTCTCATTAATCAAGGTTTTTTAAATAATTGAAAGTTATCTGCTGCAGATTTATTGTGTGAAGAAAAAGATAAATTTGCACAACCAAACTATGTGATATCATTTTCATTACTGTACTGTGCAGAATTAACATCATGTAGATCAAAATGACTGTTGTGTGAGGTTATCTGTATCTAAACGGATTGCAAAATCCCTATGGTTGTTTTCCTGTTGTGCCTCACATTTAAAGCTCCGTCTTCATGATATTGCAGATAAAGAAGTACCTCGACAAATATGTTATCGGACAGGAGTCAGCCAAGATCGCTCTTGCCACAGGGACATATCAACATTATAAACGAACAATGCAACATACACTCCAGCCACCAAAGGCAAAAAATATGAAGATATTTGCTTCTCCAAGTAAGATAAATTCTTTTCCAGGACAAGAAGACTCTCTCGTGACAAATTGGGAAACAATTTTGAAAAGGAGAAATTGCTTGAAACGACTTTGTATATAAATTATGCAATGTAATTTCTTGATATTATGTTTTTTTAAAAATGAGTAAAATTCTAGTCCTTTATAAGTGAAAATGCCATTTAACCCTTTCCCTCATATAGACACCCTCTGGTGCCTCTGCAGCAGATTGCTTTTTGAAAACATGGTGACAAAAGAAGAAATTGCTCAAAATGAGCAATATCTCCTTTTGTCATCATGTTTTCAACTCTATTCAATTATTTTACCTTCATTTAAAGGGAGTTTCCAAAGTTGCCTGCTGCAGATTTGTTGTATGTCTGAAAGGGTTATAGGCTCTTTTTTTTAAATTCAAGTCTTATTAGGTACAAACTGGGACTACTAATACGGGGAAGAGAAAAGCGCCAATTGAGTGTTCGTGTATGTAAACCTCGATAAGCGGGTAGATAAATCTTGTACTTGTTATGTCATATATATGTGGGATATTGATTGATAACAACGACAAGCATATTATAAAGCGCTATATAGCTTATCGCACTCGTTTCTCTTCCCCATATTAGTAGTCCCAAGTACAAACAACTGATATAATCATTTCCCACATTGTATACAACAAATCTGCAGCAGATGACTTTGCCGCTTTGACAATAATGTAGTCAAAAAAATATGGTTAATCCCTATAATTGCAAGTATAATAATAATTTTAAGTAACTTAACCCTTTCCGTCATATAGACACTTTCTGACGCCTTTGCAGCAGACAGATTTTTGAAAACATAGTGACAAAAAAATTCTCCTTTTTCCACAGTGTTTTCCACTTTTAGTCATAGGTTATCCATTCAATTACAGAGATTTTCCGTTTTTTGACATAAATGTTCAAAGTCGCCTGTCTGCTGCAGAATTGGCATATGAGGGAAAGGGTTAAAGGCCTGTTATCTCTAGTAACTGAGCTATCTGATATGTTTGTGGCACCTGCAGCACTGTAATAGGGATCTCCTGTTGGTCTGTGTGTTTGTCTGTCAATCACACTTTCACTATCTGGCCTATTGTGGCACTGTGGACTCTCGTTTCACTGGTATAAATCCTTGATAAATACTCTTGTTCTTTCTATTATTGGGTTACTACATTTAACCCTTTCCCACATACAACAAATCTGCAGCAGACAGCTTTGAAAACAGTGACAAAAACCTGGTAAATTCGCCATAAAATTAAGATAGCTTAATTGTAAAATAAAGTTGTAAACATTGTGGCCAAATGAGAAATTGCTTCTTATGAGCAATTTCACTTTTGGACACAAAGTTTTCAAAGGTATATATACTGTATATATGAAAACAGTTATTGTCAGCTTATGAAATATCAATGATATGGATGTTTAAATCTTTTAGCCAACCATTCTAAATGTCACCTCTCTTTTATTGATCCAGTTGATGTTGCCTGCCTTTGGTGCAGCAACATCGGTATTTTGTCATCAAGTTTTGCATTTAGTATTTACATTGAAGCCCCCACCTGGTGATCTTATACATGTATACTGACTTGTGACAGACAATTTTCTTTTCTTATCATTTTGAGTTGACTCACTGGTACGGAAAAATGTAGAGAAAAAAATGTTTAAAACATAAGTCGAAACGAAAAATTAATGCATTCATTTTCATGTCTTTATTTTAACCACAGTATTTTTTGCTCACTAATAATTAAGCACAAAGTGCTCCAGGTGAGTTAATTATTGTGATCGCCCTATGTCCGTTTGTCAACATCTTCTCCTCAGTAACCAGTGGGTCAATTGAGATGAAACTTCTTGGACAAGTTCGAAAGTGGGCCATTATGAGGTCAAAAACTAGGTCACTATATATAGGTCAAATTGAAGGGAAGTCTTGCTAATTAAACACTCTGGAGGCCACATTTTCAACTTGAGCATGTTGAAACTTCATTAGAAATTTTGTCTTGATAATATATTATGTAAATCAAGTTCTAACATGGGTCATGTTCGGTCAAAGAGTAGGTCACTAGGTCAAATTGAAGGAAAATCTTGTTAACACTTCAGCAGCCACAATCTTTGCTTTAGCAGTTTGAAATTTTGTCAGAATGTCCGACTTAAAGATATCTAGGTCTAGTTCGAATACGGGTCACATTGGGTCAGAAACTATATATAGGTCACTAGGTAAAAACGAAGGAAAATCTTGTTTAGTCTGTAGAAGCCGTTTATTGTTTATTAGTTATAAAACATGGCTGTCATGAGTATAGTGGCTGCTCTGCCTTATTTGGCTAAAATAAACAAAATCTCCTACAAACTTTAGTATCTGACCGTTTTTTTGCCGGTTTCACCTTGTGGCAGTGGAGCACTAGTCCTTTAGGCCTTTTAGTTTGGCTTCAAATGAGTTATTGTGCTTGGTATTATGAATCACATGGAATAAATCAGGTGTGCAATCCAGGGCCATCATGGAGAGGGCCATTCATGGCCCTCTTGTTTACTTTTATCTTCAGCAGAGGCATCATAAGTCTTCTGTAGCACATAAACAGCTAAGCCTTTCAACTTTTAAGGCCAGGTTTTGTTTATCTACCTTAAATTGTGAGATTATATATGAACAAAAAAACTTTTAACCCTTTTTAGCTCACCTGAGCAGGAAGTGCTCAAGATAAGTTTTTGTGATTCCCTTTTGTCAAGCATCCATCGTATGTTGTCCGTCATTTTACTTCTTCTCCTCAGTAAACAGTGGTTCAATTGGGATGTTACTTCACAGAAAGCATCCTCTCAATGACCTCACCAGAATTCTTTAAATTTTTTGGGATCCATGCGAAATTCTGGTTTCTATGGCAACACAATGTAAACAACTTTAAAATTTTCTTCTCCAAAACTGGTTGGCAGATTTTCAAATAATTTTGTAAAAATGTTCCTTGGGTGATCCTTTATCAGCTATT
>JAUELF010239132.1:0-12763 GCA_031471495.1 Clinocardium nuttallii
GTTTAAAAAAAAGTCTACATAAGAGCCGTCTCGCGAGAAGACCAACGTAATGGACTCCGCGTAAAGTGTCGACCCTGATCCGCCTAAGCATTCCGCGCAGTCTAACCTGGACAGCCTGACACGTTTCGCCTCCTGTGGATTTTCTGTTTCAGAAATCATTAGTCTATACTTCTACCCTCCATGGAATGTGTCGGCCCGGATCAGTCTACGCGGACAGCGCAGGTTGATCTGGCCATACATTACGCAGATGCCTTAATGTTAATGTTCTCGAGGGACGGCTCATTAATATTGTGGTATAGAAAAGATATGACTCCGTTATTGAGAAAATATACAAGTCGACTTCTGTGATCCAGACCAGCCTATGTATCCGCGCGGTCTGATCAAGATATGAACCGTTTTACGAGAAAATCAACGGACTCTGCGTAATGTGCCGATCCGGATCAGCCTGTGCAGTTCGCGCAGGCTAGCCCAGGTCGACATATTCCATCTCGGGGGTTAAGAGGTATAGAGTAATGATTCCTGAAACAGAAAATCCACAGGTGGCGAAAAGTATATGTCCGGGTCAGCCTGCGCGGCATGCTTAGGTTGATCAGGGTCGATACTTTACGCAGAGTTCACAATGTTGGTTTTCGTGTGGAACAGATCATATGCACAAGCGTGTTAGGAACTGCTGCCATCTTGTATATATTCTGACAAGGTAGGACAGATATACAGACGGATCTGAATCTACAATGCTCCGAAAAGTCAATTTGAGTCGATCCGTTAGAAAACCAATAGTATGGCCTCCGCGTAAGGTATCGATCCAGATCAGCCTGCGAATTCCGCACAGAGAATAATATGCAAGAAAACCCCTTAATATTGAAAGAATAATAAGTGAAATGAGCAAGTTTTCCTTTCTGCCACAATGTTGTCAAAATGCGTCTGCTAATTATCCTTCAAAATGCGTCTACAGGTGGGAAAGACTTACATGTTTAATTCTAAAACTGCGTAGCTTAACGAGCCTACAATTCGGAGATACGCGTGTCTGGAAGTAAGTCTACAATGGCGTTCTATTAACACCATCATAAAGGTAAACTCGATTATCCTATTTCATCGTCAATAATTTATGGATAGTCCTGTGGGTGTTTGGTAACCGTTTACTTGAAACTATTTGTGTTTTATGGGACTGCTATGAACATTTTCTGAGGAATAAACAAAAATACAATGAACATTTGGAAATAAACTATGAACATGAACAGATCAGTCTTAATACCATCCCCGCCATCCTGAGTGACGAGGAGAGACCGAGTATGAACCGACCGAGAAGCGACCCCCCGGTCTTCCGTTCTCGATGCGGGTGAAGGTCGGTATTCGTACGACGTCAATCATTCAGACGGACAAGTACGCTGTTAACTTTTTTGCAAATTAACTCTCTGTACTAATGCAGCGAAATTTCTACTAAATACAGATCAAAGTGATAAGAGTATGACACAACTACTGGAAATGTTATGTGGCTCAAACCTCCAGATAATGCTATATATGATAACAACTCTTTATTTAACAAATTTTCGACCACTTGGTCTTTATCAAGATTAAAATTATTCAACGGATATTTAAGTGCAGTCCATCTTTGTTTCGAAGAGATTACGTTGTCCATCTTGTGAAGATCGTTTGGGAATATTAATGTGCAAGTCGACAAAATCATCTTTAACATATTAAATCTGATCAGGATCCGGGGAAATATAATCGTTTCTTTGACAACATCTTGCATTAAGATCACCTATAATTGAGACATTTTCGACTAACGAATATTTTCAGACTTATAATTCAAGGCTTTCAGAGAAGCCAATGGCTTGCGCTGTATAAAACGGGGAATTGCAATGTGGAATATATGAAAAACATACATAAATGTCATTGTCAAGTATAAACATGTTTTTACAAATTCTAATCCACAGCATACCGTTGTGATCAATCTACAACAAGACCGCATTTTACCTCCTTTTTCTAGAAGATCCCGTGACCACGCCTTGCTTTACGATTAGCGTTATATGTGCGTGGGATGCACACTGACCCGATTGCTTGAAATTGAAAAGTTATCTACTTTTCGTTGCCATGTTTCGGAAAAGAACAATATATCATAACCTTAGATCAAATTCACAAAATCCTGATAATTCAGGCATGATCTCAAGCATTCCAAGAAATAATGTTTAGTTCACATTTTGCCCCTGCCCCCTAGTAGCTAGTTATGTCACTTCTTATTCAGCCTTTAAAGGTGACATATATATATTCCGTGTAAATGCTCTTGTCTTAATTTATGTGTACATATTATTCATGGATCTAGAAATTCAAAATGTTAAGAATGTGCATCCCAAAAACATTTAGAGACCATTAGTCTTCATCCCGGTGAAAAATATATATTCATCTGGAATGTTTTAAATGATATATTGTTTTTAGCATTGTTAGAGCATATTCTTTTTTTCTTCATAAATGTTTAACGCCTTTGTATCCATTTTTAGCTCCCTAACAATGTGTATAAGTGTTTTAACCTTTTCCCACTTGCAGACGCATTCCGACTCATTTGCAGCAGACACCTTTTGAAAACATTGTGGCTTAAGGTGAAATTACTCCTTTGGCCACACTGTTTACAACATTATTTAAAAATTAAGCTTTCCTGTATGGAGATTTTTCAAATTTTTGTCACCATGTTTTCAAAGTTGTCTGCAGGTTTGTCGAATGTGGAAAAGGGTTAATACAATACTACCAATTGAATTAAAACATATTGTTAACATGTTCAGTTTTGTTAAAACACTTTTCAACTTTTTATTATAATTGAACCACGGAGTTAACAATACTTTTGTTTATTTGTGTAACAATTTTCTTCATCGAAACATGATAATACACCATTAACAATTATTTTATAATGTAGAACTTGTTGTTTGTTATTGTAAATATTACCATGTATTTCCATTACTCTTGCGTCTTGTCAAACCTTACCATTGTCAAAATGCAGACATGTATTAACGCGTCGTAAGCAGACGACCCTTTAGATAATTGTTTGAAAGTGTCATTTATGCTTTTCTACAATGTTTTCTGCTTTATAAAGTCCTGTTATTTAGAAATAGAATTTACAAGTGGTGTTAATCGGAACGAGTTTTTAATGAATCGCAATTTGGTTTTCGAGATAACCGTACAACTGAATGTGTATATCTACTACATGCTATAATTCAAAGTATTTTGAAACAGAAGTCAAGGTATATTGAGCGTTTATTGATTATCACATAGCTTTCGAAACGGTGATTAAATTAATTGTTTGGTTTTAACGCCGTTTTAAACAATTTTCAGTTATATCACGGCGTTTCCTGGGTAAGTTACCAGTTGTTCTAGTCCATTTATTCTGACACCAGTCAGTCAGTTTGCTAACCCAGAGCCAAGGAAGGCAGCCATAATTACCATTGTTATGATATTTGGTATGACCCGACCGGGAATCGAACACGCGACCTCCCATATCCGATGTGGCCGCTATACCACTACGATATCGATGCGGTCACGGTGATTAGAGGTGTCCCATTGATTAAACTAATTGAATATGGATTTAGTACCAAATGATTGCTAAAATCTATTCATAAAAATGTACCGGATCTCTTTGATGTCACGATTGGATTAAAACAAGGCGAGACCTTTCACCATGTTACTTCATTAATAATATAGATTTTAACAATTTGACAGTGAATTATTTAAACTTATTATCTATGTACCTGTTATTATTTGCGTATGTTATTGCTTAGTTTACTACTAATCCTATAATTTTACAAGCTTAATTAGATTTGATAGCAAAGAATTCTTCAAAATGGGGGTTGAAAAAAAATGTTAATAAAACTAAGATTTGTATTTCTGATAATAAAAACATAACAATAATTTTGAAAGATCTAAGGGAAACTTTTCACCATACAAGATCAATGAATATGCTGTCAAAGTTTAATCTGACACTATTCTATCGTATAGGTTTAGATGTTAAAACCTAAGTGTCATTGTTGACTCAATGATAGCTCCAATTTTCATGTTTGTTACAGAGGTTTGGGGTATCTACAACTATAAATGAATCGATGAACTCCATAACAGGTTATGTAAAACCACTCTTGGTGTTCGTTAACAAACAACCAATATGGCCGTATATGGTGAGCTGGGTGATACTCTTTTATATGTTAGAAAGAGTAATTTGATATTAGTTAAAGATTATGAACTACCGTTGCGTATGCGTGAGAATGGACACTCGAAGTAGACCAGCTCTGATAAAAAATTAAGAACTGGATTGTGTTCTATATTTATGAGGATTGTTGGGCTATGACTATAGGTTTGTAAATGGATGTTACAGCCAGAGGTGGGACCTACAATAACACAGAAAAGAAAATCGTTGTAAAGGGGAGAAGGCTGACGTTTCAACATCAGGAGAAGACAGCCATTAAGCATATACACTACTAAAGTAAACAAAAACACTTGTGACCATTTCCTTCATAGTGAAAACTACCTATCTGCAGTAATGAATCCACAGCTTAATACAACGCTTAGCACATCGCAAATTGCAACTAAGTCCTTCCGAATCTCTTCGATATGTCGACACCCCGACCAACAAATGCCTCGCCATTGCTCAAGTGGCAACCGTCAGAAAGGGCACTCAAAATAATGGAAGATATTAAGAACACCAAAAATACTATTTCCCGCATTGAACAAAATGATAGAAATGTAACATCGATCAGCATCAAAATTAACGAAATAAGGTTGAAGCTTTGCAATCTTAAAACTAGGTTACAATCACTTGAAACCAGCTGTGAATTCATCAGAAAATTAGAAATTAGAAAACTGACACAGGAACCATTGTTAACAATCTAGAGATAAAATATGATGATCTAAAAATCCAAATTAACAACCAGTCAAAGCATTATGACCAATAATATGGAAAAAATTCCAAGAGAGAAAACATAATCTTCTTTGGTATTCCCGAAAAAAAAATACCCCAGGAATCAAAGAGTCGTGTGAGAATCTGGTGAAGGAGACACCATCTTAAATGTATGTGACATCGATTTGTCCAATATTATGTTTGACAGGGCACATGGCCTCAGATCTAATTCAGCACACAAACCACGACCTTTAGTTGTGAAATTCAATAAACACGTAGAGAGGGAGCCAATCCATGTGAAATCGTTTGAGAGGCATGTAAAAAGTAAACTAGGGTACAAACTTCTTCGTGAAACTAGAACGGATTTAATTCCAATTCGCCAATATAACCAAAGATATTCAACAACAACTTTTATATTGATAACGTTCTTCAAAAGAAATGCATTGATGGAAAAGTAGTCGACCATACTGCTTAAGAGAACAATTCGAATTTCCTATTCTGGAATGTTAATTGATTTATCCGTAAACTGTGTGATCCAAACTTTGTAGATACTATTGTAACGTGTACCCGAGTTAAGCCATCGCGGGTCACTCATTCAGGCACTAACCGCAATGAACGTTGCTTAACTTTAAGAAAGGGTCAACAACTCTACCAACGTCGCTATAAAAGACGTCTCCCACAGCAAGGCTGTAGAAGTGATAATTATACATAACGCCGTTCCCGTTACATTTCTCCCTTTTTTCTTTTGATCCGAAGTCACATAACTGAACACAAATAGTACACTATATCAGAGTATATGTAACATCACTGGGAACCAATGGGGTCCGAGGATGATGGTGATGTCAATCCAAAATCATACCTCTGGCACCATTTGTAACCTGTACCGGAGTGAAGCCATCGCGGGTCACCCATCCATGCTCTAGTCGTGATAAATTTAACTTTAACGTTGGTAAAGCATAGTGATAACCGAAAATATTATACTTACAATTAAGCAAACAAAAAACCATGGTTTAACTCCGAATGCTGTAATGCTAGAGAAACATATTTAATATATATACATTTCCAAAACGCAAATCGAGAAGAATATACTAATACTTAATCTTATTTCAACGAAAATACCCAAACCAAAACAACATTGATTTCGTGCAAATGGAAAAACACAGGTTAACTCAACTAAGTAAATATAATCCAAAACGAATTTGGAATCAAATAAAGAGGCAATATAAAACAAAACGCTAATGAAAGAAGTCAAAATAAACGTTCGTAACTTATATAACTCACTTTATCACATAGATGAAAAAATAGTTGGATTTCTTCACTGCATCTTCTTTGAAATTGGATTACTATAGAACATTCAAAACAATGCTTGGCTTTGAAAAATACGTTGATGTCGTTCCCTCAAAATGATCATTTAAGAAAACAAGTTAGTTTAAAAATAATGCTCGCATTTATTAAATATTGAAATAAGGAGATATTTTAATATTGAACGATGTAATCCTATTTGTAATGTAAGTAATAGTAACCAAGTGGAAGCGGAATATCATTGCTTTCTTTGCTGTCCCTTTTATTCTTCTCTTCGAACAAAAATTATTTTCGTAAATTGTCATGGCCGAATTTAAAACCTTTTGTCAATATACTGTCTTTACTCAGAACAATGATCAGGAACTGAATTTTCAACATTTGCTCATAATTAGTAATCGAAAGTCGTAGATTCGAACATGCCGAGGTACCCAATGGATTCAGAGAATACTTCGCCCAGGTATTTGATTATGCGTGCATTGATGACACCCTTAACGAGCACCTGTGAAAAAACTTAACACGGTATATCAATTGTAGTGTAAGTCCGATATTAATCACAGTTACACGTGACTTTGATACTAATGAAATAGAGCAATCTATCAAAACACTAAATAAGGGCAAATCCCCAGGCATTTATGGTATTCTCAACGAGCATGTGATACATGCAGGTCAATCATTAATCAGTATTATTGTTGAGTTGTTTAACTCCATTATTAAACATGAGACAGTGCCAAAGCAATGGCAAACAAGCATACTTTTCCAATATTCAAGGGTCAAGTGAAACATAAAACTGAACCATCCAGTTATCGTCCGGTCTCACTGATACCGTGCTTTTAGCAAGTTAATTGAGCAGTTACTTCTTAATCGAATAAACACATATATTGCCACTGCTAAAATAATATTCCCCTGTCCCCAACAACAAGGGTTCCAGGAACAGCTTAGCTGTATGACTACAGCCTTTAATGTTCAATGAGCTGTGTTATACAACGCTGAATGTCTTGTCTTGATTACACGGGTATTTTGATAGTGTGAAACACTTATCATTTTTGCTCAAACTCGGTCAAATGGGACTAGTGGGTAAACTTCTTAGGATTTGACAAGTCTCCTATACCGGTCTTAAATGTGTCATACGTTTTCAACGTAATACGCGGCGTACGCCAGAGAGGGATAATGTCCACTTTCCTATACCTAGCTTACATCGACGAGCTTGTAAAGAAATTACAAGACAGTAACCTTGCCACTTACGTCATATTAATACCTGTTAGTAACCCTTCATTCGCTGACAGCATATCTCTGTTTGCAATTCCGCCCTACGACTACATAACATGGTTGATATTGTCTACCGGTATTGCAAAATATGGAGAATTGAGATAAACGTAAACAAATCCAACGTTATTGTTTTAAGTATGAAAGGCAATGACCCCAGCGCATATGTAATATATGGAAAACAGATTCTAACGCAGGTGAAAACAATCGTCCATTTGGGTATAACCCATGATTCCAGCATGAAAGAACGTATACAAACGACGCATAGGGATAAATGAGTAACAATTTCGCTACTGCTCAAATTAACAGAAATAATTATGTAACTTATATCATATTTTATATTTTGACAAATACCTGTTAATTCATAATATATAAAACGTCTTATCACTGTCTATACAGTTTTAGTTCCACAAATCTTTATATAATCTACGTCCTATCAAAATAAGTAATTCTCAGTCACTGTTCACACTAATATCAAAATCGCAATTTATACCATCCGATGTAAACTGCAATATCCATATATGAGCACGTTTATTTAATTCATCAATTCTTTCTTTTATTTTATAACAACATCCAAAAGTAAGTATTCAAACTCTCAAGACTGAATAATTTGCATGTTAAAGAATACCGTTTTTCAACTGAACCCTAGCACACACATCGCTGACTAACCACATAGTGACTATCAGCACCTTCTCGAAATCAAGTGTACACAAGCTACTTATAGAATTTTAGAAAAAAGCACGGAATTCACAAATAAGTGACCACTAGGCAATAATGTACACAACTCTGAAACAATAAGCCTACACACAGCACTCTCTATTTGCCATGGTTGGTCAGGGTCTTCATCCCAAAGATGTAAACCCTCTCGTTTCAGCCAATCTGTACTCCTAGATAGCCCGACCAACACCTTTGTACGGATCAGAGCTTTGGAATAATATTACGAAAACTGATCACAATAGCCTATCGGTTGTTCAGCATTTCGTTGCAAAAAAGATTTAAGGTCTCCCAGTTAGAACGAGGTCGGACATAACTGAGTCAATGGTTCATGGGTTGGGTTTTAAGGAAAGATAGCGAAATGGAAAAGCCGAAACTAATGTTCCTACATAAATTGCTTTGTCTCCCTGTATCTTGTATAACTAAAGAATATTTTGTTAGTAAATATATACTGTTCCTAAATGACCAACGCTCAATCAAGCTTGGGTTCATACCGGATATTTGCCGTATGATAGGAAATTAAACTTAAACTTTATATTGAACAATTATTTCCGGGATAGTTCACTGCCAAATAAACCAGCATGGAATAATACAGTTCGCCAAGTGATAAGTATGCGTGAACATTCCTTATGCATTAAAAAAAGTATCTTTTATTCTAGTCTGTTAGTTCTATTTGTGTAGAGAAAGGTGCGTAAATCGTATATATAAAAGGCCTTTTTTCAAAGGTTGATTTCCCTGAATAACGCACACAGTCCTACCCGTGTATTTCGTGAACGGTTGACCGCAATTGTTCAATTAGAAATGCATTCAATAATCGGAAATTAGTTTTTTCCTTAAAAATATGCAGAGTTTCTATCATCTTTATCTTTTGATAGTAAGTAAGTACCAGCAAGGCCGTAAGACGTAAATACCTTCAATGTTAAAAGAATTTTACTAAAGTCTTCTTCTGCATACGTGTGTTACGTCCTTTCAAACATATGTGTTATATGTCGTGTAAGTGCCGATATCACCCAATGCAGCACCAATTTAGCGAATGTGCTCATGTCGAGAAAATAATCACTTTTAAACGTTTGTGTCATTATCTCTTGTCTGCCGAAACTATTAATTTTAGTGTGTCTGTATTGAAACTAGAGAATCGAAGGGCTAAGTATAGAGAAATCGATCGTATACATGATTGCAAAGCGAAACTTGAGTTTCGCGTGGAAAAAACTAACACACCTTCTTCACGGAAAAAATCTCTTCTCACGGACTTTGCTTTAAATTAAATATAACAAAAGACACGGGTGTCCTTAAAAGAGGAAGACGTGGTTCAATTTACCGATTTCCCACATACAACAAATATGCAGCATACAATTTGAAAAACTTATAGACACATGTATGATCAATATCTAGTTAGTGACAGTATAACGGGTTATTTCAGCTTTTGTCACACTGTTTTCAAAAGTCGTCTGCTGCAGATGCCTCTGCATGGGGCACATGGCGAATAACGACTAGTTATTACGTTACGCAGGTTATAATCTTATACAAGTTTAGAGACTAGATCTATATTATTTTCACACATTTTAATTTAGATGCTGGCTTAATAACAGAACAGGATTGAACTCTATCCTTTTCGTATATATACACATTCACTTATATAGTTATTGATTTTATATATGAGCAGATCCAAGAGAAAACCAAAATAATGGACTCTGCGTAATGTTTCGACCTTGATCAGTCTAAGAATGCCGCGCAGGCTTACCGAGCATACACATTTCGCTACCTGTGCTAGCCGCCCTGACCCCCCATTTATTCTGTGGGAGTACTTGGAATTTTACCCTACCTACGCCCCGGTCAGATCAGTTTCATTTTTTCTTCATTTCGTGTAAGTGCGGTATATTTGAGATGATTGGATGTTGACTATGTCAGTTTGTTATTCCTGTGCCATTGCACACAACGTATTGTTCCTGTATTTGCTATTTGTAAGCGCGTCGACGATGCATTTTGTGCAAGTTTTTAGACACACTCATAATAGCACAATATGAAATAAACCTGATCATTTCTATTCTTAAACAGACCAAAAAGAAAAAATATCTGATTATATGTTATTTTTAAATGCAAGATTAGCAACGATATTACAATTTGTATGTGTTTTGTAACATACAAATGTGTGTGTGGAAGCAAATGCGTATATTTCTGTTTACCATTTTTGATATGTCATTCCGTCATCTTTTATAACTCCAGTTTAGAGCGGCGTTGTACTTTTATGTTATAGTGTATATTGTATGTTATACAAGTTAAATTGTATGTACAAGGATGAGATGTACATACATATTATAACGTACTAACTAACCGAAACGTTGAACACACTGTGTCTTTTAAATATCAATATTGTGCACGTTTAACGGACTAATTGGAATATAAGTAAAGGGTAAACATATCCTGAATGAACGGATATAGTAAGACGGTGGTCCAATTAACGATCTACAAGTTTGTCTACTAACGTTAAACGCAAAGTGGTAAATATTTAATTCAAATCAATGTTATGTTTTTACGTACGTATATTAGCGTGTAGTTTGAAACTTTATTGTTCCTATTGAGATCATAGTTGTTGATATTCTTAATAGCGAAGCTGCAGTACGAGGAATTTGGTAAGTGGTCAATAGATGTATAAACTAAACATGTTTCGCGATATCATGCGTTTGTTCTTTGCGAAACCCTACATCGTTTCGGCGCAACACATGGGTGTTCAGGGTTAAGTCTTGAGAGTTTTGAACGTCGCATTGCTTGTTTTGATAGAAAAGACAACCTTTTGACCTGATATTACATTTTCGTCTGCTTTAAACTAAAAATACGGGGCATGTCTGTCGATTTGGGGTCCTAATGACTCCGGTTTTGCATCTTATTTTAGTAACAGGGTTACGCGTCTATCCTTTTGTCAGAATATGCAGTTTTACTGCCGAATTTCACAAAGTCGTCCAACAGGAAGTTTGGTAAAATGTTATATATAAGTGGCAATTAAAGCATATTTCAGGAGAGAATCTCGTGACGAGCTGTCTCGTCTGAATCTGTATTGATTTCAAACGCCTTTAATTGCCTTTGGCAGTGATAGAGGTAAGTTTACATCATATAGCCGGACGTTGAGACTGTACGTCTGTAAATGCTCATATGCGGGTTCGCTCTATGCAAATGTAATTACGAAGCGAAATCTCTTACCAAAGCAAAAGGTTATACTTAGAAACCAATGAATATGAGTTATATTTTGCTGGGAAAATTGCCTCTTATTATGATTTTTTCAACTATATTTTCAAATTTGATCTGCTGCAGAAGCTTCAGTTATTAAATCCCCCGTAGATGCGTAACAGAGAGAAAGTATTAGTTAATATTGGTGTTATAAGGGAGCTTTGCTGTGTGTGTAGGACTAAGACAATACGTCCGATTTGCCACATTTTTTTTGAACACTATTCAATAATTATAGTTTATTGCGAGAGATTTACCATTTGGCATGCATGATTTCGAAGTAGTCTGATGCAGATGTGTTGTATGTGGGAAAGGGTGCCGTTTTGAAAGGCAAAGCCATACAAATATATATATATGAGCCGTTCCGTGAGAAAACGCAGGCTAATCAGGGCCAACATATTCCGTCTATATATATACTTTATCTTTCCGCCATAAAGGCGAGCATAAACTTGACAAAATATAAGGTACAATATATAAACATAACTCAGCACAAAATATAAAAACATCGACCAGGAACTGTATATAAACGAGCAAATGGTGATCCCCCTCCCTCCTCCCGACACGACATGGGTCACAACCGTATGGCCTAATACATCTGGCCCACATCGTGCCAGGTCACGACATCCACATCCTGAGAGACGAGTGACAGTTTCCGATAGAAATTATCACCTCGAGAAAAATCTGCCTTCCCGTCACAACACTTTATAGGCAAAGGCATATCTACAAAACGTACATATATCTTACGAACCTGGCAAAGATCTAAACATGAACCTGTTACTAAGAAGGATCATATATAAACGGATGTTCAACACATACAGATTATACATCTTTGTTACGAAAGCGAAAGGCAAGGACAAGTAAACAGGCGTAAATCAGGTGAACAAAATGAATAATAAATTTATATGCCCGCTTGAATCGCCAGAAGTTTATTTTGCCGTGATAAAGCTAAATTATACACTAACAACGACAATAAAAGTAAATAATAAGATAGCCTAAATATATTTATCTCTGCAGGAAGAATAAACAGTCTGCTATCTTTTATTGATAAGTCTCCTGAATGAGTTCATTGTTTGAAATACTCTGAACGGATATAGAATTATGGTATACCAGTTGAGGATATATAAGGTGATAGTGTTTACTTACAGAATGTTGGGAAATATTTGTTTGTGTAAATTATGTGAATCGTGATTTTATGTTGAAGCCTAAAACTTTGTGCCAGTTATTCGATGCATTCGTTGGCTCTACTATAAATTATGCATGTGAAGTATGGGGATTTGGTAAATCAAAAACCATTGAACGTATCCATCTGAAATTCTGCAAAGTGCTATTAAAAGTAAAATCATCTACATGTAATATGGGTATATATGGGGAACTAGGGAGATATCCTCTGTA
>JAUELF010239141.1:0-10081 GCA_031471495.1 Clinocardium nuttallii
CAAACTGGTTGAAAATGATGATACTGGTTGTCTAAAATGTCTGATAATGGTGCTTAAATATAAAGTTTGGCCATTTCCATAAACATATAACACAGTAAAAACTAAATATGTGATGTTTTAACTTATTTTTGCTCTGCGAAGTACTATGTATTGTGCAAAAGCATAAATCTTGTCAGAATTAGCCGAAAATCCTTTACTTGGGTGGTATGGAAATTTTTGATTTTCTTTCATAAAAACTTCTTAATTGAACTAATATTTGTTTTTGTGAGTTTATATTATATCATACTTTGTAAATAATAAGAAAAAAGCTACCCATAAGAATTCTTTTGTTGTCTTAACCCTTTCCCTCATATGACAATTCTGCAGCAGACGACTTTAAACATATTTGTCAAACATTGGAAAATCTCAATAATTAAATGGATAACCTATGACTAAAAGTGGAAAACATTGTGTCAAAAGGAGAAATTGCACATTCTGTGCAATTTCTTCTTTTGTCATTATGTATTCAAAAAGTCGTCTGCTGCAGAGGCGTCGGAAAGGGTTAATTTTCAATGAATCAAGCATTTTTATTTAACCTAAATAATTACCTGCTAATATATTTTCTGTTTCATTTGTTTTGAAAAAAACAAAAACTTATTGAAATTGTCCTTTTCCAGAGTGTCTGATATAAAGTCGTCTGCTTTTAAGATGTATTTATTGTCTGTTTCTTGTAAGTCTTAAGCATCCATCAGCGTTTTCACTAAGAGGCAGCTGGCGGCCAAATTGACCTCAAATGAATTTTTAATCAGCTCAAAACTGTGGCTAAGAATGTTTGTTGTGAAAAAGTTGACGAAACATTTTAAAGTGAGTAGAAACTGACGATCCTATGTAAAGCATTTTGTCTTAAAGCTCTTCACAATTTAGTCAATTTCTTAATGAAAAGCCTGATCCTTATATACAGATAATTTGTTAAATTTTTAGATACTAAACCCTGTTCTATTTTCAGATACTGACAGAGAAAATGCCATGAGGTTGATTGCTGCATTAAAAAATGAGAATCTCGTAACATCTGTACATTTTATAGACGTAAGTAAATGTTATAGCTGTCACATTCTGAGGCTTCTGCAGCAAATGACTTCTAAAAGCATGGCAAAATGAGATAATAAATGTTTTTAAATTAAAAGGAGATTGTTTCCTCCTTTCAACGTTATTCAATAATAACACTTATCTTATAAAGAGTTTCCATTCTTTTGGCTAGTCATTTCCAAAGTTTTCTGCTGCAGATTTGTTTGTATGTGGGATTGGGTTAACATGCAGATCTATTGTAATTATTTCCATAGGACATATTGCTTTATAAATATATTTTGAAATGAACGTCATTAATTTAGGACCTTATTTGCTGTTTTTGTCTTTTATAAAAATGTATAGTGGCTGAAGTAGATTCTACTTTACTCACATTGACTTGTTTTCTTAGTTTAAACTGCTATGATATGGATACATGTTACTTTTAACACTATCCACTAAGTAATACTGTCCCCTCAAAACTGTCTTACTTAGGTGGAAGCCGTTTTAATAACATACAATAAAAGACGGTTGTCATAATAATTTAAATCAATTTCTTTTTCAGGGATTTAAGTCTGTGTTGGACAGTATGCCAGGGATGGAGAGTGACGTGCCCTTGATTAAGACGTATGTGGCTGTATTTGCAGCCTATGCAGTGGCAGATAACATCATAACACTACAAGAACTAGCAGACCCTATGGAACAGGGCACTTATTACCCTCTGTTCCTCATATGCCTTCAGCAAATGCTGAAACTGAAGGGCAAAGACTGGCTAGTGAATATCTTCAATGAGAGTAAAATGGTTCTGCAGAATATGCTTCCAGGTAGTTTGATTTGATAGAAATTTACCCATAACAAGTTACACATGAGCTGTCCCGTGAGAAAACCAACATTATGACATCTGCGTTAAGTATCAACCAAGATCAGCCGGGGCCGATGCATTCCGTCTCAGGGGGAAACAGAAAATCAACAGGAAGTGAAATAAGCCTGTGTGTGCAACATGCTTGGGCTGATCTGGGTCAATACTTTACACAGAATCATGTAGTTTGATGCATTATTCAGCTGATATTTTTACAAATATTGTACAATTGCTCACTTTAACTATCTCTATTAAACCCTATGTTTTTTGTCAATGAGACAATTGTTTTTGAGAACTAACAACATGACGTCAATAAAGATTTAAGAACATAAAATATGTCCCTTATCTAGAAGTGTGATTAAATTGTCTTTTTTTCTGCAGAGGTTGACAGGAGTAAGGAGCGTATGATGGAGATACTAGAGGAGAGGGGTTTGAGCTTCATGTTCCCCCTGCTGCGTGTGCAGTCGGAGCTGTGGAAACAGATACAGCTGGACCCGAATGCTACTGCAGTGTTTAAGTGGATTAAAGATAAAGTGAGCACAGATTTGCATCAAAAACCAGCATTTATTCATGTGCTTACTACAAGGTAAGAAAACTCTAGAGATTTTGATTATCGGGGAAGAAATTGCTATTTTCAATGCTTGATACGTTTGCAGCTTGATACGTTTGCAGAAGAAACATTTTGAAAACGTTGTGACAAAAGGAAAATTTGTAAATTAAAAAAAAAATTGAAAACATTTAGACAAAAAACTCAATAAATGAAAGTATATTTATAGAATATGAGTTGAAAACATTGTGGAAAAAGTAGAAATTCTCTTTTTGTGCAATTTCTCCTTCTGTCACTTAAAATTTTAAATGCTTCAGATTTTAAATTGTGTATTCATGTGTAAAAGGATTAATTACCATAGAACTTAAATCAATGTAGATGAAATTGATCAGAATCTGAAGCCATTTTCACATTTCCAAATCTTATTTGAGAGCCATCTTTTGGAAAAATGCAGGATTTTTTAATAATTAAATTTTATTAATTAAATTTACACATTCATGAAGTTTATGGATCTGATTTTAAAAAATTGACAGCAGGCAAATGTATGGAACATTTCTATTTCTGATACCCAATTATTGAATAGAGATATAAAGTTATCTCCCCCTAAATTAAGTGATTAACAGTTTGGTTCTCTGATTTCAGTGTCCTGAGATATATTACCAATGAGAGTTCACTATCACCAGATTGTGACCAAACAAACAACCCCGATAAGATTCTACAGGAAAAAGAGAAACAGTTGCTTGAAAAAATGAAGGTACTTTGATTGATTTGATTTAAACAAAAAAATACATTAGCACTAAAACAGCTGTCTTTGATACTTATGTCAAGGAGAACGTTTGAAATATTGTGGAAAGAAAGTACTGCTTCTATAAGAAAGTTCTTTCCTTTTGCCATCTTGTTGTGAAATGATTGTTTCTTTATTGAAATACGTTGAATACTCCAAATATGAAGCTGGAGCACTAGGTTATTAGTTAATCGTAATATTTATGAAACAATCATTGTTCTTTGATACAAAACTGAACTTTAAATATAGAACATTCAGAAACGTATTGTTGTTACTGCACTGCAAAACAAGGTTGTTATACAGCCTTAATGCTTGTGTATAATCTGACTTGGCTTTTTTTGTGTCGCCTTCTTTGAGTCGGTAACACAGGTCACAAAGTTGTCTGTCTGTTGAATAGATTTTGACTTAATTGGCATATTTCACAAGAATTTGAAAATATTTTATTGATTATAAACAATAACTGTCTTCACTTTCTTTGTTGTATCATGAAAAGCAGATAATGTGCCAATGTCTGGAATAAGTTTCATTCTTTTTGAAAGGAACTAGTTTGAAAACATTGGACAAGGTAATTGTGAATAATGCACCCATCATATATAGACTTGCGTTGAATCATGAAGATGGATAGTGGTTAATGTAATTTTCATTTTTCAGGGAGTACTTGTGATGTTCCTACAGGACAAAACTGATCTACAAATGCACTGTTTGTATGCCTCACAGGTGTTTTGTCATTCTCACAACTTCCCAAAAGGTAACATGATACAGATATAATGCATGAATAAAAAGTACAATTGAGATAATGTATTTGTCAATATATGACATGAACAACTCAACGTAACCACAGCTTTGTTTTCAAAATAATACAGGTAATAAGATTTCCTTGAGATTAATTTGAAAGAGAGATTGCAGATAACTTCTCGGAGGTAATCCGTCCACAGTTTCATTTGATACGTATTCAAAATAAGACAAGGAATAAGATTTCTTTGAGATGAATTCAAAAGATAGTATGCATCAAAATTCTCAGAGGTAATCGGTCCGTAGTTTAATTTGTTTTATTTTATTAATGTTTGACGCATGTATATTATAATGAGTATCGCTTCAGCTGTATTAAAAGTTATTTCTTTTTTCATTTAACCCTTTCCCTCATCATACGACAATACGACTTTGATCATATTTTGTCAAAAGATAGAAAATCTCTATAATTGAATGGGTAACCAAGACTAAAATTGGAAGTTTCAAAAAGCTGTCTGTTGCAGATGCGTCAGAAAGCGCCTATATGAGGGAAAGGGTTAAGTGTACACATTTTATTATTTTCCCAAATGTCTCCTACACAACTTTTAAAAATATTTTGGCAGGAGAAATTTCTCATATTAAAGGATATTTAAATGTTAACTTTATTTTGTGATATTAAAGGTATGATGTTGCGACTGTTTATGAGCCTGTATGATATGGAAGTGATTGAAGAGGAAGTGTTCCTGAAGTGGAAAGAGGAGGTCAATGATGAACATCCAGGAAAGGGAAGAGCCCTCTTCCAGGTAATTGTTTATTTTTTGTTTGGTTATTCGTCCGTCCGTCCGTCCAGCTATCACTGACAGACTCAATGGCAGGTAACACATGACTGAACTTTATTGGGTAAGACCCGATACAGACAAGTTCAGAGCAGAATTTTTTTTAAAAACCGATTCTTAAAAAGGAGTAAATGCTCAAATCGAGCATGTATTTAAGCTAACTGTATTTGTTTGAAACTATGCTTTTAAGTGATATTTGTAAAATTTCCCTAATTCAAATGATCAATTGAATCTGAACTCCCCAGACATTGTTTCTGAGGGTACGCTTTAGATAATTCATATGATGTTTTACTTTACAGTAATAGCCAGTAATAGCCTGATCTTGACTTGTGTGAATACAATATTTTAACTTATGACTCGCATGTTCATTTTGTGATCACTGACCATCCGGCAACGTCATCATCTGTCCGTTAACAATTTCCTTCAAATGACTTCTACTAAACCAATGGACTAATTTCAAAATTACTTCACAGGAATGTTCCTTAGGTTTTAACATGAAGATATATAGAGAAAAACTTAAAAAATCTTCTTATCTTGTGGTCCTCTACTAATAATGTTCAAAGTATGCCCCTGGGATCAAAATCGGCCCCCATCCTTAACATATATAGTTATATAGGGAAAAACTTTGAAAAAGTTCTTGGCTGAAACCAAAAGGACTAGAGCTTCACCTGTTTTACATAGAGCGATATAGGAAAAACCTTGAGCTCTTCTTTAAATATCTGAAACAGACCTTTCAGTTTCCTTATGTCCTATTAATTTGTAAAAAGACGCTCAACATTGGTTAGGTTATTTTGCCTGGTGTCAAATGGAGCTATACTTGACATTGTACCTTGTGTTAGCTTACCTGACCACATTACAAATCATATTGCATAGGTGAGCGATCGATAATATCATTTTACATAATAGTGATTGAAATTGGGAATGCATTCAGTCTTCATGGATATTCTATCAAAATATGTGCAATTAAAATGTTGTTAAATTTCAGTTATTTACATGCTATGAGCCCTCACATAAGAAAAGTTACAATCTGAGTTTTGCTCTTATATGACTTTAACAAGATTGTTAGAAGCTTCTGTCAACTTTTGTAGATTCTGATAAGGCAGATGTACAGGTTGATATGAAACTACAATGTTCATAAATTTGAGTGAACTTGTATCTTTTCTTAGGACAGGTTCATCTGTGAGCCGTCCCGCAAGAAAACCATCATTGTGGACTCTGCTTAAAGTAACGACCCGTATCACCCTAAGCATGCTGCGTAGGCTAACCTGGACAGACAACTTTCGCCTCCTGTAGTTTTTCTGTTTCAGGAATCGTTAACTCTATACATATATCCCCCTTAGGCGAAATGTGTTGGCCAGGATTTAGCCTGCGCAGGCTGATCTTGGTCAATACATTGTGCAGAGTCCATTATGTTGGTTTTCTCACGGAATGACTCATGTATTATTTGTGTTTTCTAGATTGATGTAGTACCTCAGATAGATAGTCAGAGGGTTCTAGTCATACAGCAATATCCAAAAGACAAGTTGTACAGAGTTACAGAAACGGTTGTGGCTGTTGATGCTGTTGAAATGTCCGTCTGTGAGGGTGACGTGGTGGGAGTCCTTATTGAGAAAGACCCGATGGGTAACAAAGAACGATGGTTTGTTGATAATGGAGGTAGGTTTGTTTTATTGATGTTGATGGTTAATCTTTCCCCATGTTTTGACATTTCTGCAGCAGAAGACACTTGAACAAATTGTGGTAAAAGGAGAAATTGCTCAACTCTATCCAATAGTTATACTTTGTTTTATATAGATTTTGCATAGTTTTGCCAAGATAATTTCAGCATCGTCTGCAATGATTCTTGTTTCTATGTTGAAATTGGTTACACACAAGGTCTGATATGGTTCTAGTTTGAAAAACTAAAGGATTTGATTTTGAATATGTAAACTGATTCCTTTCTACCAATCAGATTAACTTTAATGATTGTCAAAGAACAATTTCTTCTTTTCCTACAATGTTTTAATACTTTATAAAAACTTGCTTGTTAGTCCATTCTATAGATTTTACAATCCAATCGGATATTTCCACCTTTAAAATCTATATGGTCATCTGAAATAAGCAGTCATTATCCCTCTCCCTCATATAGACGCTTTCTGATGCCTCTGCAGCAGACGGCTTTTTGAAAACATAGTGACAAAGGAAGAAATTGCACAAAACATGCAATTTCCCCTTTTGCCACTATGTTTTCCAATTTTAGTCATAGGCTATCCATTTAATTATTGAGATTTTCTAATTTATTTGCTGCAGTTTCATCAAAATGTATCTGCAAGTGGGAAAGGGTTAAGACAGTTAACCCCTATATAGACGCCTTCTAACGCCTCTGCAGCAGACAGCTTTTTAAAAACGTAGTGACAAAACAAGCAATTTCTCCTTTTGCCACAACGTTTTCCACTTGAAGTCATAGGTTATTCATTCAATTGAAGAGATTTTTTATTTTTTGCCAAATTATGAGCAAAGTTGTCTGCTGCAGATTATCGTATGAGGGAAAGGGGATAATTTTGTGCAAATTTAGCCTTTTTACATGACATTTCATACCTTGGTTTTATTAAACAGACATTTATGAAAAAAATGTCAAAATTGATGTAAACAAAAAGAGGGAGGTAATGAATTCTTGTACACTTCTTACAGTAGGAGTTTGAAAACTGAACAGGGCGATTCTGATGAATTAATGTCTATGAATTATTATATTATAAATAATTTTCCCATAATATATGTTGGCAATTTATGATGTGACGGTCACTTTTCCTAAATTTTGGAAAGTGAAATAGCCACACCATTAGCAATTTCTCCTTTTCACACAATGTTTTCTTCTCCATTTATAATTTTTCTTCCTTCTGTTGAGATTTTTCATTTATTTCTTCAAAATGTTCAAATTAAATTAAAAAGATTAACCAAGTATTAAAGGTAAAGGAGAATTGTTATGTATATGAGCATTTCTTTATTTCCTGTAATGTTTGCAAATAATAAATTTATAAGAAGTTGACTTTATTTTAACACTTTCCCACATACAATAAATCTGTAGCAGACGACTTTGAAATTATCATGCCAAAAAAATAGAAAATCTCTATCAATAATAGTATGATTATTGAATTGAGTTGAAATTATTGTGGCAAAGGGAGAAATTGCTCATAATGAGCAATTTCTCCCTTTGCCATAGTGATTTCGAAAGTCGTCTGCTGCAGAGGCATCTATATGTGGGAAAGGGTTAAAATGGTTAAACTTATTGTAAATACACCTTGTCACAAAATCTATTAGTTTGGCAGCACTCGATATGCAGTGCCAAGCAGCATAAGTGTAGCGCATATTTCATTACGTTTTATCTTTCGATTGCCTCCTTTAAATCATGTCAATGAGCTTTTTCTCACGGCATTTTTCAGTTGTCAATATCTGTAAAAAAAAAAGTAAGTCCTCTGCAAGCATCATCATTATTAGTTTTATCATTTTACTGTAGTAAAGAAAAGCTTTTTGGGTTTTAACCCTTTCCCGCCTATAAACGCATTTTGACACATCTGAAGCAGGCGACTTTTGAAAACATTGTGATGTTGAGCAATTTCTCCTTTTGCAACAATTTGTTGTCAACTTTTTGTCAGTAATTTTACCTTCATTTCTAGTGATTTTCCATATCTTTAGTAGATGTTTTCAAAGTCATCTGCATCGGATTTTTTTTATGTGGGATAGGGTTAAGGGTTTACCTGATACAGTCAAAGTTTGGTGCCTTTAAAGCAGAGAACTTTTAAATTATTGTTGTATTTAAACACTTTCTCCAAACAAGCAATTTGTTAGCCAGATTTACAACTAAGTTGCAACATATGAAAATAGTGATCATTTTGTATGTGCTGACTGATATCAAACATTTTAATTTAAATAACACGAAGGACGGCTTATGGCAGCTGTCCACTACAGCCCCGATGTTTGCGGAAGGGTAGCAATTTTGCTAGTTTTGGGAACCTTTCGGGATCATTAATCAATAAACTGGGCGAAGCTTTGCCATCGGGCTCGTTCTGCATGTATTCACGGGTTGGCATACGAAAGGTTGCGGTATAAACGCTGAAACGAAGTAGCCAAATGAGACATGGAAGAATACCGACAGTTCCGGAATTGGCTCCCGAATGATAAACTCATCATGAATGTGATGAAGTGCAACTTGAGTGAAAGAGGTTTGAAAACAAGAAAACAATAGGATTTGGTTTCTATTTGTGAAAGACTTTGGTTCTTCTCAGAGACTTATAATTTAATTCAGGGTGAGATCAAGATGATTTATCACAGAGCCTTGGATAAGTAAGAGTGTTCTAACCCATTACCTGATAGCTTGCTTGGCCAATAACCCATTACCTGATAGCTTGCTTGGCCTTTGAGGTTCTATTTTGAACATTTCTGAGAAGAAACATGACTTTATGAAGTTAGTTACTCCTGTTATGCTGTTTTCAGTTCATTAATATTTTACCATACCAGAAACACAATTCTTCCTTCACTTTTGTTCTGTTTTAAAAGATATTATTTCGTTTAAAATGAAATTTAGATAAACATGCTCCCTGGTAGTGGTATTTAAACAACTTTGGACATTGCAGCAGATAACTTAAATGAGAACATTTTGGGAAAAAGAAGCATTATTTTTATTTTCCAACAATGTTTCTGATTATTTTGAAAAAAAGGTACTTGTATTTTCTTTTCAATTCCATTTATCCTCATATATCTTCAATGGAAATGACTGTAAAGTTATCAAACAAGGGAACCAATCAACTCATTCCCACAAATTATGACAAATCTGCAGCAGACAACTTTACAAACATCTAGACAATTAAAAGTGTAGAAAATCTCAAAAATTGAAAGTATAATGATTGAATAGAGTTAACCCTTTCCCTCATATGCCTATTATGCAGCAGATGACTGAACATATTTTGTCAAAAAAAGGATACTCTCTATAAGTGAATGGTTGTGAACCTATGACAAAAAGTGGAAAACATTGTTGCAAAAGGAGAAATTGCTTGTTTTGAGCAATTTCTTTTTTTTTGTCGCTATGATTTCAAAAAGCTGTCTGCTGCAGAGGCATCGGCAAGCATCTTTATGTGATAAAGGGTTAAAGGGAAAAGTTGCTCATTATAAGTACTTTGCTTCATGTATGCATCAAACATGTGCAAATGTTGTAAAGGATTAATTTGTTTGGGTGAAAGGAAAAGGAAGATTCTTCTTTTACCTCAGTCAGTTCACCCTTTCCCACTTGTAGACTTAATCTGACATCCCTG
>JAUELF010239153.1:0-12761 GCA_031471495.1 Clinocardium nuttallii
CCCATTTATCCTGCCTCAACTCTGTATATTTATAAGCCACGGCTGTTTAAGTGGGTCTTACTAACTTTCCGTAACAAGATAACCAATCGCATTGTAATCGGACCAACTACCCTCGTAACAAGATAACCAATCGCATTGTAATCGGACCAACTACCCTCGTAACAAGCCACCAGCGTTTGATGCTGTAGCGAAATTTGTTTGGTCTGGTCTGGGTTTTTTTTTTTAAATCGGATCGGTGGTGTAGTGGTAAAGCGTCCGCCTCGGTTGCGGGAGGTCGCGTGTTCGATCCATGGCCGGGTCATACAAAATACTTTAAGAATGGTAGTAATTGGGTTATAGTTCTAGTTGTGTGGTCAAAATAAGTATAGATATATGACTAATGCAAGTTAATGCAGACGAAGTGTTAAGGTTCTGGTGAAACTGTGTTGATGTATAGCCTCGTCCGAGTTTCAATGTACGCAGATGTATAAAACAAAAGTCCCCAAATCGCTAGATGCCTATCATAAATAAACCTATTGAAACCATATTGATTGTTGATTGAGAGTTTAACGCCGTTTTCAACAATTTCTCATTCATATCACGGCGGTCAATTCACCTACTCATATATATTCCTGGTTTTCTCACACCAGTACTCCACACAACATACTTTCAAAGCAGCTGGCTGCTTTTCCAGAAAGACTGTTAACCCATTGGTGAGAGACGAATGACGCTTGTCACAGTGTCTTTTGTCAAACGTCGCAAAACTGGGAATCGAGCTAACAACCCCACCCCTGGATTTACAGCCACGTCGCTGCCAACTGAGCTACCGGGGCTCGGCTGAACCCATATTGGAGCGTACGTACAAGTAAGCATGTTAGGCCTGACGCAGCGTTCCTTATATAATTTAGTATAAGTAAATAAAACAAATTAAGATTTCATTAATTTACTTGCAGTTGTTGGGATTTTGCACTGCTATTTGTAACTAAGAAATACAAGTTCAACAAAGAAATGTCACACGATGAATCTTGTCACTGAAACAGATAAATGGGTGAATCATTTTAAAACACATTTTAGAGTAGTGTTGGAGTACAGCTAGATGCAGCTATAATTATGTAAAATTGGCTATTTTTGTTGCTGGCAAAGATGAGTACATATGTTCTCTGCAATTCATCAAAAAAGAATGATTAATTAAATCATTTATCAAAGTATAATGTGTTTTTAATAAATGTTTGCGCACTATAAATAGAATTTGCCCGCTGAATCTTGGATTAAAGTTTTAGCTCACCTGTGCACAAATGGCTCATTGTGTTATACATAGTTCACGGAACTTAGAAAAAATAACGTCCTTGTCGGCCATTGTGATTGACTTTTATGATTGGCATTAATCGAGTATGATAAAAAATATTACATTAAGAAATCACAAGGGAGTTTGAGTTTGATAATCATTATACTTTCGTTGAAGCTTTTGTACTTTTTAATTATATCAAATCTTAATTATTTCGTACATGTTGTATGTTTCTCTTTTCCTCTACATGCCTATTTAAAATGGCCGCCATGGGAGATAACTATTGTATTTCTTTGAACTGTGTATTTTGATCGCCATGTGTTCGTTGTACGTTTATCAACACCACATTCGCTGCTATAACATTCGTGAACATTATAAAAATATCTCAAGGTTCTGTTCTGATTGCAAATTAATTTTATTTTATTGTTCGAAGAGGTGGGCGCCATGCACATATTTTTCAAGCCATCATGTAATGTAATGTCGTTAAAGAGACCGACTGCTCTGATTGACATTAAGCCTTCTAGATTCTAAAGGCCCATTTAAAAGTCTTCACTATATCATGTTATTGTACAAGCATCTGACAAGAGTAATTAAATACAATTCACAGAGTCAAAGGTGAGGTGAGTACGGGTGCAATACCCAAGCTCTTTCCGAAACGACCATTTGGTTCCCTCACGTGCTCCGTTATACTTTTCGGATCTACTTCCCTATAGATGCATTCTGTATGTCTTTAGTGCAAACTTTACACTTTCCCACAAATAACATATCTGCAGCAGACGATTTTAAAAACATTTAGTTAAAAATAAAATTAATTACTATCAATAAAACTTTTATCATTGAGCAAATTATAGAGCAGCGTTAGATACACGGAAGTCCGGGTTCGAGTAACACAACATAAAACGCACATCAGAAAAAACCAGAACCCGGATTTCCGGATTGACAGTCTAGCGTGTTCAACAACCAATAGACCACTCCTGTTTTGATGAACAACATAGTAACCAATGCGGATCTACGTCTCCATAGACACATTATGTATGGTTTTAGTGCAAACTTATCCCTTTCCTAAATAGAACAAATATGCAGCAGACGACTTTAAAAACATTTGGTTTAAAATAAAATTAAACCTCTATAAATGAAACTTGATTGAAACATATTGTCAAAATATGGAAAATCTTAAACAATGAAAGTTTTTGATAAAGTTGAAACATTGTGGAAAAGGGGGAAATTGGTCATATTGAGCAATTTCTCCCTTTGTCACTTATGTTTTCAAAAGGCATGCGATGCAAAGGCGTCAGAAAGTGTCTTTATGTTAGAAAGGTTTAAGATAAAATGAGAGACATTGTGGAGCAAATACCTGTTTTACTCTCTCTTATTATAGGCTTTTGTATGTGACTCAGACTTGTTCACGAACACTTTTAGGTCGAATAAAATAAAGTAATGAAAAGTGGAAAATGTAAATATAAGGATTGACTGTTATTTTTCGTGCGTTCATGCAAAAATGGCAGCCAAGCGTTCATACTGCATGAACGCACGAAAAATAACAGTCAATCCTTAAATGGTGGATCAAAGTCGGAAAATGATTTAACTGTTTACCACATACATACCGCTTTCACAGGCATCTCCAGCAAACGTCTTTTGAAAGCATTGACAATTTAAGGAGAAATAGCTAATGATGAGCAATTTCTACTTTTGCCTCGATGTTTACAACTCTATTCTAAACCTGAGCTTTTTATATGATCCTTTAGAGAGTTTCCATATTTTCTCCAGATCTTCCGATGTGTTGCATGTGGGAAAGGGTTAATTGCATGCATTATTTCTGTTTGAGATTGTTATATGGTAGGTTCTACGAATATCATGTTATCACAAATACCAAGGTCTGCATTTGGAGGAGTCGAAACAGAAAAAGACAATTCTATATAAATAGGAATATTAAGAAAAGAATGTTGAGTTGAGCACCCAACAGTAGATAGAGTCTGGACAGCCAACAAACGGCATGGACCTTGATTCACAAAATCGGTTCCAGGATTTAAAGGATTAAATACGTTTTTTTACAATCTTTTTATACTTGCAGCATAGTGTTGGTGGGGGAGGCAGCGGAGGAAACATCTATTTCATGAGTGATAATTCCATTACACTGACTGGTAATCTGTATTGTAATGGAGGAAATGCTGCAGGAAAAGGAGGCGGTGGTGCTGGCGGGAGAGTTCATGCTTTCTTCAAACATGCAAACTATCACTCTGGGCATGTCCAAGCTAAAGGTTTAATTACTTTCTTAACTGATTTGATGTCCTTTAGAGTTGTCTTCTTAGAGGTTTAAGCAATGAAATGTTCATGATGAAATATATTCTCCATTGTCACAATGCATATATAGATATTTTGCCATATGTAAAACAACAACAGTTACACTAATGGTTAACCTGAATTATACAGTAACCTACTTTTAAGTGTTGTCTGCCTTTTTTTAACCCTTTCCCTCATATAGACGCTTTCTATTTTTTGACAAAATATATTCAAAGTCGTCTGCTGCAGATTTGTTGTATGAGGGAAAGGAATCATTAATCCAACAGAGACAGATAATGTAACATCTAGAAAATGGGAAGTTTAGTTATGAATTGATACAGATTTGAAATAGGAGAAATACCTTATTTTTGTCCAAAATAATATCTTCAAATCATGTTTTAACCTAATTTTTTCCTAGGTGGAAGTTCTGCACAAGGTGAACCAGGAGGGCCTGGAGTTAGTTATTTTCAAGGGGACGATATTAAAAACCTCAGAGTTGATAATGGCTGTCAAGCACCATTGGTAAGTCGGTAATAAACACATTTGTATAACAAGGAACCTCTTTATCTCATGTAAAATAACCAAAGTTTTCAATTTAAAAAAAATAATGATACATGTATCAATTTTGTAGCTGAATATTGAACCACACTGTTTAACCCTTTCCCACATACAACACATCTGCAGCAGACAACTTTGAAAACATCTTGGCAAAAACATAAAAATTGAGTTCATATATTAAATACTTAATAGAGAGTTGAAAACATTGTGGCAAATTGAGAAATTGCTTGTTTTGAGCAATTTCTACTTTTGTCACAATGTTTTTAAAAGTCATCTGTGGCAGAGGTGTCCCATGCCTCTGTATGTGAGAAAGGGATAAATGTCAATCAAGCCCATCCTTAAAATACAGCCTGTTTTCTTGCAGGTATCTGAGCCCACAGGCAATAGTGCAGGTGAAAGAGAATATGCAAACTATACAGACACAGGTACAATAACTAACACTTTCCCATTTAAATATGCATTTGTAGCAGACAACTTTTGAAAAACATTGTGGCAAAAGGAGGAATTGGCCATAATAACCAATTATTACTTTTGACACAACGTTTTCAACATTTTACAAAAACCATACTTTCATAAATATAGAAATATTTCTTAATTTTTGCACATGTGTTTTCAAAGTCTTCTGCTGCGGATTTGTTGTAGGGTGGAACTTTGTTTAAAATTTTATGTCAATGATATAGCCATGAAAAGGAAAGTACTGTTACACAAGTCACATTGATAGCCTTGTCATAGAATTTGTCATAAAAGGGCTGAGTGGTTGGAACCAGGCATCCCTGTGCCCTCCCCAGTCCAGTGGTCATGGAAGTCAATGTGACATGCGTCATTCATCTTCCACCAATGGGCTAAGTCTATGTGGAAAAGCAGCCAGTTGCTTGGGAAGATTGTTGTGTGGAGTACTGGTGTGCGGAAACCAGGAAACACATGAGTAGGTGAACTGGCCACGGTGATATGACTTGAGAAATTGTTAATAACGGCGTTAAACCCCAATCAATCAATCAACCGGTGGTCATGGTGTAGTGCCCTTGGGCAAGGCATATTCCTAGCCGGTTACTGGTTTGTTTGCCCAGGGATCATGAATAAGTGAACTGTTGCCATGATATAACTGAAATAATGTTAAAAATGGCGTAAAACACCAATTAAACAAAAACAAAGGAATAAAAGAATAAACACAGATGTTGTTTTTGTTGGAAAGTAAAAATTTAACCATTTTCTTGATACAAACACTTTATTATGCATTTTTTGAAACATTGACGAAAAAGGAGAATTTGCTCATTGATAGGAATTTCTATTTTTCTGCAGTGTTTTCAATTAAAAAAACCTTTTCTACATACATATTGCACTTTTTCCCACAAATGTTTAAAAGCAGGTTACTTAATTAATCCTTACATCATATATGCGCTTTCTGACGCCTCTTCAGCAGACGTTTTTTTTTAAAACATAGTGACACAAAACGTGCAATTTCTCCTTTTGCCACAATGTTTTCCACTTTAAGTCATAGGTTCTCCATTCAATCAAAGAGATTTTCTATGTTTTGACAAAATATGTTCCAAGTCGTCTGCTGCAGAATTGTCGTATGAGGGAAAGGGTTAAAGTGGCATATCTTGGAAATGTGTTAAAGTGGTTACATTCTTAATCTTATTCCAATTTATTGTACAAAATTGAAAGCTACAATCATTTAAACTTAAATAAAGGATTTCTGTTCAATTAAGAAATCAATGTATTCTTCCCTATTTCAAAATTATTTTCGGAATACAATTTTCAAGATTGTTCCATATTAATCCATATATGTTTTCTAAAGTTGGGAACCCTTTCCCACATATAGATGCTTTCTGACGTCTCTGAAGCAGACAACTATTGAAAACATGTGACAAAAGAAGACATCGCTCAAAACGAGCAATGTCTCACTTTGTCACAATGTTTTCAACTTTATTCAGTAATTATGCCTTCATTTATAGATCTATATTTTCCATGTTTTTGACTAAATATTTTCATTAAATATTAAGTCATCTGTTGCAGATTTTCTGTACTGTATGTGGGAAAGGGTTACAAGATACAACTAATCTGCAGAAGACGTCTTTTTGAAAACATTGTGGCAAAAGAAGAAATTGCACTTTTTGTCATAGGTTATCCATCTAATTATAGAGATTTTCGATGTTATGCTAAAATAAATATGTTCAAAGTCGTCTGCTGCAGAAATGTCGTATGAGGGAAAGGGTTAAATTGAAATAACTGGCAGAAAGAGAAATTGTTAATTATGAAAAGTGATCTGCTGCAGATGTGTAAAAAGTGTCTGCATGCAGGAAAAGATTAACCGTTTCCCACCTACAAGACACATTTAGACGTATCTACAGCAGACAGGTTTTGAAAACATAGCGGCTAAAGGAGATATTGCTCATTTTCTCATTTTGTCACAATGTTTTCAACTCTATTTAAAAAACTATGGTATCATTTGTAGAAATTTTACGTATATTTGCCTGGGTGTTTTCAAAGTGGTCTGCTTCATATTTGACATAACCATATTTTCACATTATGGAAACATTTAATAAGCCTTTAATTACAGGTGCGATTGCCTACCTAAATCCCGACACTGACAATTTTCTGTATGACTTTTCCCATGTTGAACTGTACGGGGGAGCTCACCTCACCCTGGGAGGTAAGGGTACCACACTGAGAACCGTCATCATGTACGGGGACGATACGGGACACCTTCATATCGGTCCTGGACATAAGCTAGAATTTACAGAGGTGAGCCGTCTGTTTTACTGATTGTATTGATTCAGGGCTCTAGTTGAGGTGCATATTTCAGTCAGAAATCCTTTTCCACATATAGAAGCTTTAAGCTACTCTGCGGCAGATGACTTTTTAAAACATTGTAGCAAAGTGTGAAATTTTTGCTCAGGAGCAGCAAATTCTCCTTTTACCGCAAGTGTTTAACTCTTAACCCTTTCCCACCTAAATTGAAATAGAGGGATTCATCATGTGACATGTGTATGTTAAACAATTGCGATGCATTAAGATACTTAACCATGACTGATTTACTAATGATTTATAGGTTGTCAGCGAAACATAAGATTCCGGTCCAGAATTGTTAATTCAGCGACTCGAAATAAGTCTTTGGACAATTGTACCTACTAAAATTCCGTTTTTAACTGGTCGTATTGGACGACTGTCGGTTCTCTTTAAGACTTTGTGAACCAGTCCATTGGACATTGTCAGAAAATAGTGAATAGCCATTCTTAATTTTGAATGGAGCTGTTAATTATGTAAGGAATTACATTTCTGGTATAAATTTACAACTTGTGTGATTCAAAACAGTCCTTTGTCTTTTAAACACTGCTTATGATTTAATGAATTGAATTCATCAAATAACCATCTTTTACAGCCATATTGGTGTTATTAGTCGCCGGGCAGGAGCCCGCGACTTCTATTTTTAATAGCTTTTCAGAAATCACATGGGAGGATACATTATTATTAGGAAGAAACAAATTTAAATGATTTGAACATATTACAATTGTTGTTGTTTAATTAACTGATAACATTTGAATATGATAATTTGAAGTCAATGTTGAGTAATCTCTTCCCTTTCCCAAAAAGTTTTCTAAGAGGTCTGCTTCAAATGACTTTCCATGATAAGTAATTTCCCGTTTTCTCTAGGGATAATTTGTTGCTAACATGTGCATGCATCTGCAGGGGAATACCTTGAAAACATTATAGGAACAAAAGTATTTGTTCATTTTGAGCAACTTCTCCTTTTGACACAATGTTTTCTACTCTATTCTTAAATTGCTCTTTCATTTATAGAGAGATTATCCATATTTTCAACCAGATGTTTTAAAAAAAAATTGAAAGTCATTTGCTGCAGATTCTTTGTATTAGAGCTAGGATAACATACTTAATACCACAAACTTTGTTACTGTTCCAGGTATCAGAATATAAGCGTACAAATATCACATTTGAAGTGTTCTTGTATGAAACGGCCAAATGGATACTCCCAGAATCCACTGTTGTTTTCCGCAAGCCTCTCGATCAGCGTGGACTAGGGATGCCCACACATGATACTTCTTGCCCGGCCTCTTTTCTCAGACTGACGCCATCAAGAATATTTGGCTTTCTTGATGCTACAAGGGCCTATGTTTTAGTTTCTACAGGTACTGAAAAGTTTACAATTTTCCTGAAATAGATAGCTAATTAACTGCCTTTGTTAAAATATCATAGAAAAAGTAAAATTGATCAGTGTGAGTAATTACTCCATTTCTAAAGATAATTATTTTAACAAAGTGTTGAAATATGAATCATATAAATATTTAATATTTGGGGCTTATTATGTTTTGACAAAATATGTTTAAAGCAGAATTGTTGAATGAGGGAAAGGGTTAAATGTGTTCAATTTTAACACTTCAATAAAATGTAGTAAACAAATAAGAACTTTGTCACGCTCTATTCTGAAGCGTCTATAGCAGACGTCTTTTCACAATATAGTTCGAACAGCAGGAATTGGTATTCTAATACTGACCAATATGTATCTCCCTTTTCACATGTTCCTCCTGGTTCCCCGTTAAAGTATTGTTTAGTCAATTATTAAATGTCTTACAATATCACATTTAATCTGTTTAATTTTTAATGTTCAAAGCAAGTATTATTTTTAACACTTAAACAAGATGACGTAGAAAGTATAAGAACTATGTCACGCTCTATTGCTTTACACCTGGTTACCCTTAGCGACATAGACGCTTCCTGGTCACGTGATATTTTAACACCTGTAGACACATGACTTACCGATGTAGTTTGATTGGATGACAGGTAATATTCCATCTGCTATTGTGCTATTTGTTAAATGTACATGCGATTAACAGGATTTTCGATTTAAATAGTTAGTGATCAAAATTAAACGTAGTGTGTTTAGACCTTACAAACAGTGAACTAAAACGGAATTATGTGTGGAGGTAGCCAGGTTGAGGATGAGAATGTAGCAGACGACAAGAAAGAGAACTATGGTAATTAATTACAGTAAAATCGTTTCTAAATGTGTTATTGATCCTACGAAGATACTCCATGGCTTGTTATTGTTTACATTTCTGCGATGTTTTGTTGGTCTAGGATGTAAAATTTATCATTTCCAAATTTGTTATTGATCATACGAAGGTGCTTCTTAGCATGTAATATAGTGTTTACATTTCTGAGATGTTTTGATTGGTCAAGGATGGAGATATGCACTAAACAGAATCTCACATTTTTCATCGACATCGAATGTAGAAGCATTTTTTTTTTAACCCTTCCCCCACTACGACAATTCTGCAGCAGACGACATTGAAAAGTTTTTGTCAAAAATTAGAAAATCTCTAGAATTTAATGGATAACCTATGACTAAAAGTGAAAAACATTGTTACAAATTGAAAAGGAGAAATTGCACGTTTTGTGCAATTTCTTCTTTTGTCACCATGTTTTCAAAAATCCGTCTGCTGCAGAGGCGTCGGAAAGCGTCTATATGAGGGAAAGGGTTAATTAAAGAACACATTATAAAACAGAGCCATGGCATAAGTGGACTACTATACCATCTCGTGTTGTGAAATTGTTGCATAAGAGTTAACAAAACATTGATAGAATTTAAAACGTCGTTTTTTTTCAATAATACTTTCAACTTACACTAAATAAGAGTCGCCCTTATATTTGTGTGAAAATTAACCTTCTCACAGATTTTCATGAAAAGGATGCCTAGGTTTAGGGGAGTAAAGCGGTTTTAGTCGCACACTATCTGCAGAGTTCTAATTAAGGGGTGTGTATGTCATACTTTTGAATCCAACCTTTACCTACAAAACCTATGGTATGCGTACTCAAAAGACTCGTCTCACTCAGACAATTCTTTTGAGTACCCACAACACAGGGTTAAAATGAGTAATCTACGAGATATTATAGGGCAAAGACTTGTTTACTGACTTCAAACATATTGAACTTGGGGCTTATCACAACATAGGGTTTTGGGGGTTTAATGAGGGTTTAGGAACATGGGACACACGCGTTATCTGGAACTTTTTGAAAGGGCTTAAATATTGAGGTATCTTAACCGTAATCTTGTGATTTTATTTTATATTGTCAGACATGTTTGTTATTTCTAGAGGAATCATGTGATATAACACATGATTCTTCAAAAAGTTTTTTCTGTAGTTTTATGTTTACTTTAAAAGAATATAGTGAGATAAAAATTAAATTAATTGCGTATACAGTTCTTTGATATTGTTATTATTTCCAATGTATGTCTCTTTTTCGAAGAAGCTACAGTTTAGTGCTTTCAATATGAGCTGTTGAAATATGGTGCAGTGAAAAAGGTTGCATGTGTACTTTTTGAGGAAATGTATAAATCGAAACTATAGCATGCCGACGTGACCGCCATGCTATCACTGCAAATCAAAGCGCAAAGGAGGGAGGGAATCAAACTACCTTTTTAGCTCGACCATTCGAAGAATATGAGAGGTTTACTACTCGCCCCAGTGTCGGCGTCCGGTTAAAGTTTATAGTCCGGGAGACAAACCCTGAATATCAGGTGCACCTGGTATTGCCGGTTAAATGTTTTTTCTCAACTGATTTTGGTAGTCTATGGGTTACTCTTCAAGATCAAAGAGGGTGACTGCTTATCACCTTTGGGTAGGAAGCCGCTGTGGTCAGGGATTTCGAATCCGGGTGTCCCAGGTTCGATCCCCAGTTGCGGCACTACGGTCATGGTGGAGTGCCATTGGGCAAGGCACATTTTCTAGCCTAGTACTGGTTTGTTTACCCAGGGATCATGATTAAGTGAACTATCGTCGTGATATAACTGAAATAATGTTGAAAGTGGCGTAAAACCCCATTAAATAATATCACCTTTGGGTAAATTTAGATATAAACCCCTTTCAAATTCCTAAAGAAAATCAACAAACAAAGGGTTTTTTCAGTAATTTGACAAACATTTAATTAAAACTATTTATTCTGACCAGAACAAAGAACAGTTATGGGAATGATATCAAATATAACTAAACTGGTAATTGCAGTATATTAACTCAATTGCTAATTCCGAGTAAATACTACAGGGAAATTGGGTTTTAAATTGATCTGACAGAAAGACCCTGTTCAAATTCTGTTTTCACCTTGTTACATATTTGTAATAATTCACGGGTCTGCATGTATTGATGATGAGGGAAGATCATGATAGAAAATATAATCTGATTTGATTAATCATGTTAACCCTTTCTTCCTTATTCCAAACACTTGCTCATTGAAAAGTGATGAGTACTTTACAGAGGGCACACATTCATTTTAACCCTTTCCCCCATATAGACGCTTTCTGACGCCTCTGCAACTGACACAATGTTTTCCACTTTTAGTCATGGGTTATCCATTCAATTATGGAGATTTACCATGTTTTGACAAAAAATGATCAAAGTCGTCTGCTGCAGAATTGTCGTACGAGGGAAAGGGTTAAAATATCAGAATGTTTCTTCAGATGATTACACGTTTTGCTGACGATTACCTGTCCTTAAGTTAGTTTAACCCTTTGTAGAAACTAAACATGGAGGGCTGTCACCTTGGCTATAACTTGTTTTCATCAAATTACTTCTGAACGGGAGAGTGGTTCCATGTCAGACACAAGGATACAAGTTTAGGGATCTAAGAATGGCAAGGGTCTTGTATTTGTATCATCACCGACATTGTGTGCTATACCACCCGCTGAGGAGGCATTCACTGAGAATAAGAAACGGGCACACTTTCAAGCCATCTTGTGGATAAATTAAGCGTGGCGTAGTGATGTCGCAAGAATGTGTTATCTCGTGGACTTCCGTTACGGTAGCGTACACCGGTTAGATGACAACTAGCGGTGTTATAACTGCCATCCCGGCCATACTACCTCCACAAATCGTTTACGCAGTAGATGTCTCCGCTCTGGGGGCAGGTTTTTCCGTTATCCAGGAAAGCTTTTCGCAGTCCAAGCTGCAGTTTCGTAGGTGAACAACCCGGATGTTATAACGTCACACATGCAAACGTGCCGACCGAGGATGGTAATTGGTGTTACAAAGATACAGAACGCGTCTCGATAAAGCAGTAACGTGTACCAGTATTAATCATTCCAACCGCTCGTCACTTTCTTGCTAAGCAGTTGTCGGCTTTTCAATATAGTCTGTTGGCCTATTGATGGAAGACGAACGACGCATGTCGTGAAGTCTTTTGTTAAACGCCGGAAACGTTCACGACATGAATAAATGATCAGTTTTCATATACCATTCGTGTTTTGCTGTCGGTAATTTCAGAGAATTTAAATAATTACCTACATTCTCCATGTATATTACTGTACGGCACATTGCAGACTCTTCAATAACGCATATGAACATGTCCCGTATATTCAATCAAAGCGCTAATGGTATTGGGGCATATGTAAGTTGAAAATATATGGCATAGATAATATGAACAATGACCTTTAAACAAACCAAACTAATAATGTGTGAAGCAGCACATACTGCCTGCCAATAACATATACCTTATTTATCAAAGTGTGAATATTTTCTTGTATAAACACAATAAATCAGGAAGGACAAAAGATTGACAAAAATACGAGCAGCGACCCTTAATTAAAATATTTCCAGTTCAGAAATCACTAAAGATCCACAATGTATATTGTAATCATGCTGATAAA
>JAUELF010239164.1:0-12760 GCA_031471495.1 Clinocardium nuttallii
GCAGACATCGAGAGTGATTAATCTAAGCCAAAGGCTTGTTTCGCAATCGATGTAAAATAAATAAGTTTAAACTAACTCCATTCGTAAAATGTAAACCCCAGCTTAGTAACACATGCACAATAAGAAACGTACAAAAAATACGCAGGTGGAAATTTCAACAGCCAAAAAAAGTTATGAAAGTTAAGAGTTATATACTGTATGGTATACCACGCTCAAATCCCTCTTGCATATATAGAAGAGAAATAGTGTTAGAATTACAATGTATATGTTAAGTTTTACCTTTGAGATAGAATGTCAGTTTGAAACATTGTGGCAAATTTTAGTCAAAAGAAGTGTGAGACATCTCAACCCTCACCCACTTACAACAAATCTAAAGCACACACCTTCCAAAACATAATTGAGGAAAACATTATCTCTATAAATGAAAGTATAATAAATAGGGTAGAATACCTTTTGACAAAATTGTGTTTAACCCTTTCCCTCATACGACAATTCTGCAGCAGATGACTTTGAACATATTTTGTCAATAACTGGAAAATCTCTTAATTGAATGGATAACCTATGACTAAAAGTGGAAAACATTGTGTCAAAAGAAGAAATTGCACGTTTTGTCTATATGAGGGAAAGGGTTAACTTGTGCTTCCCTTGATAGTTGTCGTCTGTATGGATTAGAATACTTGTTCACTTACAAATGTGCAATAGAGTGAATGAAGAGTTAAGCAAGTTATACAACTTGGTTATGTTTTTAAACTAGACTATTGCCTCTTGTTAATATGTTCAAAAACTTTAGTTATTGTTGGAATAATGTAACCAATTGTTGTTTGTAGTAAGATTTTATGAAGATCTTTAATTTGATGGTGTTTTGGGGCTCCTGGTCTCAAAGGCAATGTCACTGTTATTAAAAATTGAAAAACAATAATATATTCATTATCTTTAGTTATAGTTGACATTATGTAACCAATTCTTTTTTGTAGTTAGTAATTCATTAGTAATTCAGAAGATATTTTAATAGGTTTGTGTTTCGTGATTCCTGGGTCAAGGTAAAAAAAAGAAGAAAAATAGTAATATATTCAATATATTCAATATCTTTAGTTGCAGTTGATATAATGCAATCAAATTATTAAGTTTTTAACACATATTTGTAAAAACCTTTTATTGGGATTGTGTTTGGAGCTCATGGGGTCCTTTATTTTTTTCAAATATTCAATAGAAAATGAAAAGCATTGTGGCAAAAAGAGAAATATATATATCTTAGTGTATTTTGAATAGGGGACCATGCTGTCCTACATCAGTTCTTGTTATTGTTTTCAGTATGGCGGTGATGTAACACGGAAAAGAAAACTATTGGAAGCTCAAGCAGAAGGGAAGAAAAAGATGAGAATGATTGGGAATGTGGAGGTGCCAATGGATGCCTTCATCAAAATCGTCAAAAAACAATGAAATTTATTGTTGTTAAAGTGAAAAATTAAAATGATTTTTATGTTTCATAATTTGATTATAATATTTTAAGAAAAATTGTAATAAATAAATAAAAATCAGATTGATGATTTTGATACAAAAATTTGACTTAAAAAAGAATAATGTTTAGTTTTACCAAAGTATTTTCAAAAGTAGTGTGCTACAAAGGCATCTTATTTTCACTGCATCAGTTGAAGGGTTAATCAGGAAACATTGGATCTGATTCCCATCTGATCTGACATGCTTTTTACCATTTGACAAATGTTTTAGAACATATTACATAGTTGTCTTCAAACAAAGGACGGAATCCACTGTGGTCGAGTGGTGAGTGTCGGGGATTCCGATCCCCGGTCGCAGCACTACGGTCATGGTGGAGTGCCCTTGGGCAAGGCACATTTTCTAGCATAGTACTGGTTTGTTTACCCGGATCATGGTTAAGTGCACTGTCGCCGTGATATAACTGAAATAATGTTGAAAGCGACGTAAAACCAAAATAAAAACATAAATAACTCTATGTCGACCCAACTAGGAAATCGAAATTAAATCTACAAATTAGAGATAAGTTAATTTCAACATTGATTGATTGGGGTTTAACGCCGTTTTTAACATTTCCTCAGTTACATCACGGTTGGAAGTTCACATACAAATGTGTTTCCTGGTTTGCTCACACCAGTACTCCACACAACAATCTTCCCAACCAAATGGCTGCTTTTTTACATAGACTTAGCCCATTGGTGGAAGACGAATGACGCATGTAGCAATTAACCTTTGTCAAACGTCGGAAAAAAAGTTGTCCGAAAAATGTCAACATACACACGAGTTATAACAACAATGTCATTATTTATTTTATTATTGAGGCGCTTCTAACGTTTTTTGGACTAAAATTATTATGTATATGCATTTATGTTAATTGAAGACTCAACGTCCGTCAACGTGTAATCTAGTCCTAGATGAAGCTGTTGACAAATAAACTAGAAATATAGTCTAAATAGGTTTTTGTAAATTAACCTTGTACGGTCCCGTTTCGGAGATGCAATTAAATTGAAAATACTTTACAAATAACATATTCTAAGCTTTCCTAAGCACAGACGTGTTTTGACGCATAGAACCAGTCTTCTTTAATCAATACTTTATGAGTTGTCTCTGTCTGTAAAACTTGGAGGTATAATCCGGCGTCCGGCCGGCTGTCTGCCTGAATGAGCACACGAATAGACACTTGTCGTCCTGCCGACTATCTGTCTGTCTGTGCATTCGTCCGTCCGTCATGGATTGCATGTATTGGCCAAAGCGTTGATCAGGAGAACGGCAAAATACTAGTTATCTCCATTTTTCCTTATTTAGTTCAGCGATTGTCTCAATTGTCTCAATTAGTTTCCATTGCAGAGCACCATTACCATAACTTTAGCATGCTGCGTTTGGAGTAGTATATTGTTGTCTTTCCATGTTCTCACTTATGTTCTCGACTTTCGCATGCAACACGTGCGTTCCGTGAAATGCCCTTGTTTCGTTAATGAGTGCTTCCCAAGCGTTGTACTTTGTCCGGAGCGACTAACTGTTTGTCCGTCTTTGTGTTCACCCACCCGTCTGTCTGTCCGTTACGGTTTGCATTAATGGGTCAAAACGTTGTTTCTGTTTCGCTGACCCCTTTCAAAGTCGTCACACGTATACATAAGGATTAGGAGATGGATACAATAGTTTAAAAACAAAAATCTGATCTGTTTTTTTAAGTGTAAAACTCTTTTTTTTTCATTTCTTCGGTTATTGTCTCAAAAGATGTCCAATGTATCAATTTAAGACTTGGTGTATATGAATCTCAGAGCAACAGATGTACAGTGCAAAGGAAACATAACTCGAGCATGCTTTCGATTGTCTTTCAATTATCTGTTTGGTTACAATATGACAATATACATTGTGGATCTTTAGTGATTTCTGAACTGGAAATATATTAATTACGGGTCGCTTATTTGTTTATACAAGAAAAGGGTCAAACTTTGGTAAATTAGGTATGTGTTATTGGCAGGCAATATGTGTTGTTTCGCTCATTTTTGGTTTGGTGTGTTTAAAGGTCATGTTTCATTGTTTCAAATATGCCAAATATTTTCAACTTACATATGCCCCTATACCATCAGAGTTTTCAGCGCTTTGATTTACTTAGCAATTCTGGTTAAAGTTTTGCATGCAAGATACTTTCAAAGATATATCTTAGTAACCACTTATGATTTTGACATGGAACTTTATTCGTACCTTCAGGGGTGTCAGACAGTCAAGTTAGATAACTCTTGTATGAATTAAGTACACATTTTGACCCTTGTTTGACTTTGAAAATTTGGTTAAAGTGTTGCATGCATAGTACTATCATGCACAGTAACCACCTAGGGTTGATATAAAGCTTTAATATAGTCTCAACCCTTTCCCTCATATAGACGCTTTCTGCAGCAGACGGCTTTTTGAAAACATAGTGACAAAAGAAGAAATTGCTCAAGACGAGCAATTTCTCCTTTTGACACAATGCTTTCCACTTTTAGTCATAGGTTATCCATTCAATTATACAGATTTTCTATTACTTGACAAAATATGTTCAAAGTCGTCTACTGTGAAATGCGGGGTCCGTTATAGCAATTACATTTTCTGTTTCCTTGTTTTTCTGTGTACACTAACCTTGTGATGAAATAATTCAATGTGAAGCAAATTGCCCAAAACACAAAAGTGTGTAACATTTGATATGCAATTTCCCCCTTTTCTGCCTTGTTTTTCAACCAACCAATATGGCCTAAACAGTTATTGTAGAGGGTCATTCTAGTAAATCGCATGGCAGTTTTTCTCACTTTGTGATGCCGCAGTAACCCGTACGAAGATTTTAGCAGGATTCCAACAGGACCCTGGTAGGAATGTACCAGGAATCTAACAGGATTAATTTTTTCCTGGAGGAATGTAACCGTACTTAGAAAAATGAGAATTTCCTAAAATGAAAATGTGTTCAAGCTATACTAGTTTCCTGTTATAGTAACAGGAATCCCTTTACGTTAGCTGGAATATTGGTGAATTCAAATTCCTGTTAGGAATAATTCATCTCATAATAATTAAAATGAACCTCTTGCAGGATTTTGAGAACTTACACAATTTTGTAGCAGGAATTCTAAACTTTATAATTTGACTGAGTTGAATTCTGAAACATTGAAAATGTGCAAACAGGAATTTAAAACTTGGGATAAATAAAAAAGGAAAACAAAAAGTGAACAATTTTTGCTGACCTTCATCATCAAAGTGCCAGGAAAAAACTTAGCTTGAAAAAGACGATATCCGCAGAAAAAAAAAAGTTTTTAACAAGTTGTTTATAGTAAGGTTGTTGTTGTTTTCTGGAAATAAATGTGTTGATGGACAATTTTCACAGTAATGTGGAAAACTTGCAATGAAAAAACAAGAATGGATTAGTAAACTCCATGGTTAATTGGTTTAATTATGTTGACATGTACATGTAGGCTATTTCACACAAATGGTCAAATATCTAAGCAGAAAACTATTTTCAACCTGATCAGGAAACATACTGATTGATTAGTCCCAATTGCACTTCTATTATGTATATCTTGTCCATTAAGCATGCTGATACAGATGAAATAGAATATCCATGGTGCATGGTGGATTATCAGTATCTGCAGATTACTACTTCAGTCTTCACAGGTACTCAAAAAGATCATGTGTAGTTTAGTATCTATTAAATTAATTAGAGACTTTAAGATTTTTCTCCCCAGAAAGTCTAAACATCACATAAGTTTGAATACTTGTGTTTGGATTAAATATTACAGGTAGTAAAGTACATGTAAAAAATGTATATTTACACCTGACAGGCAAGTTCAACCCTTTCCCACATACAACAAATCTGTAGCATATGACTTTGGAAACATCTTGGCAAAGATATGAAAAATCTCCATGTATAAATATGATTAGTTGAAAACATTGTGACAAAAGGAAAAAATGATAATTATGAGCAATTCTCCTTTAGTCACAATGTTTCCAAAGGGGTCTGAATGTGTAAGTATGAGAGAGAGTTTTAAATAGAACACATGATGATATCAAAGAACAGAACAGAATATTTATTTACATTTGACTTGAACAAAATGTTCATCGTTATATACAGAAAATTATAGCATACATGTAACTGTTTGAATGACAACTATGTGATATAATTATGAACTATCAAAGTGTAACAAGTGTATATTAAATTACAAATCATGATGTTGTAGGTGTTAGATACTATATTATATTGTTTCAGTTTTACAGATTTATAACTAAACATTTTGTCAAAACTCTAAAATGTCTTGGGTATTTTGGCAAGAATTAAACTTGGCCAATATAATTCTAGTCTGCCCTTTTAAATTGGTAATGGTCTTTAATAAGGAGTAATCAAGTTAACAAGACTAAGCATAATTATGCAACAGTTCACTAATTAAGGAGTCATAGCTTTGGATTGTCTTATATATAAGAGCTATCTGTTCAGAATTGAAATGTAACCAATAAATCACCATGACAAAGATTGTAACCAAGTTAGGTGAATGACGGATAATTAAGATTCGTCATGCTAGAGAATTGATCATTTGTGTGGATGCAACACATCTTCAGCCTACAACTGTAAAAACATCTAAACAAATATATGGATTTTTTTTTTATAAGTGAGGGTAAAATGATTGAAAACAGTTGGAAACATTCTGGCAAAAGGAAAAGGACTGAAAATGGCCCTAAATTGATCACCTAAGCTATAACATACTTGTATCAAGTGTGCTACTATGGGGAAATGAAGCTGCATGTAGTTGGTGCTGTAACTGAATATTAATGTATACATAACAATTATACAGGCGCACACAGAACAGAACATGTCAGTGAGAATGTCCTTTGTAGTTGACCCGGACATACCCGAAACACATAATGCAAAGTAAACATGTGCATATGTATAACAAATACCACAACATATACCATACACATGCGCACACGGAAAAGTACATGTCAGTGACAATGTCCTTCGAGGTTGACCCGGACATCCCCTGACGCGTAATGCAATATGTACACAAGCATTAGATAACATATAACAACATATACCATATATATGTACACACAGAACAGTACATGTCAGTGAGAATGTCCTTGATAGTTGACCCGGACATCCCCACAACACGTAATGCAATGTATACGCGAGCATAAGAAAAATACCACAACAATACCATACATACGCGCACACATAACAGAACATGTCAGTGACAATGCCCTTCGTAGTTGACCCGGACATCCCCACAACACGTTATGCAATGTATACGCGAGCATAAGAAGAATACCACAACATAAACCATACATACACACACACACACAGAACATGTCAGTGAGAATGTCCTTCGTAGTTGACCCGGACATCCCCTGACACGTAATGCAATGTATACACACTCATTAGAAAAATACCAAAACATATACCATACATATGAACACACAGAACAGTACATGTCAGTGAGAATGTCCTTGCTATTTGACCCGGACATTCATCCCGACATGTATTGTAAAGTATACATGTGCATATGTCACAAATATATACCATTTACCATACACAAAGGTACATGCAACTGTCTCTGACATTATCAGAATAATGGAGCTTGATAACTCTTTTGGCTGAATATATAAAGCGTGAGTTGTCAAATGGCTCACTTTTAATGTTTTGAATGATGGCAGAAACTTCATTATCAATAACTTCACAAGACCAAAACCAGCAGCATTTCCTAAATCATATATGACTTTTTTACATGTTTGTTTCAGTTCAGGAATCTTCTGAACAAAGAAAACACCAGTAACAATTTGGTGGTCAATGTTTTGTGTCCCTCTAATTTGTTTCAAAACAAAGCCATTCTTATCCTTAAATGGAAAGCAGCTATGTGTGTATAAAGTACCAAGTTCTCTTACACAATCCACAAGATGAACTAATTGGTGTACACTTGTCATAAAGGCCTGCAAAATTCTCACAAAACCCAGATAACAATCTTTCTTCATATTGTAAATGACCTTCAGTTGAGCCATTAAACAGAAGTATTTGAATAGCATTGACAAAGTCTGAATAATGCTGCAGACGTTCATGGTCCAATATACCATCAAGAACAATAATACCATAACAAAGTAAAATGGAGCAAAATTCAGAGGCTTTCCAGTATTTGAAATCATGTTAAATAGACCTAGGGAGCCTAGAAATGTTAAGGGTTGGCAATAATGATAACAGTATAGTGTCTACTTGAGCTACTGAATTGTAGAAACTGAAGGGCTTTCCAGAGAAAGCCTTAACAAACCAAAGTTTAATCAGCAGTATCTGTACAACAAGAAGGACACCGTGCATGTAACCAATAGCAACGCCGTGAATAATGTTAAAGTACGGAAATATTAGCAGCCAAGATGGACCCTTAACCCCGTTAACAGTCTTCAAACGGCCCTGCTGTTGAAGGTTAACTGCTTCCCCAGCACCGGCCATAACATAATCAAATCTTCTTGCTGGACCTTTTAGTGAATCAGGGACGAAATAATAAATATGGGTATGATCTTTGCCAACTCGTGCTGTTCACCAGGCTGCGTACATTTCCAGCAATTGTGTGATCCATTAAACTGAATAGAATTACATAACAAACATTTAGCTGGTAAATCAGCAGTAGCTGCAAGGAGATAAGCCTTACAAGGGAATTGTCCACGCTCTGGGGACAAACACTCTACACTCTGATTAAAATTCTCCATTGAATTAAGTAAAGGTTTCAGAAAAGTATTCATGGCGGGTTTTTTGGTTCCAAACCATAAACCAGCCATTAACATATTTTCTGATTTCATTCTTTCAGAATATGGAAGTTCATTTATTACCATAAATATTGGCCAGATAGGGACTTTACTGCTTTTAAATACGGGAGCTCCGTTAGTATTAATGACAAATGATATGTTATCTAGGGAAGACAAGGGTCCAGCATAATCAAAAAGAGACCTATACACTTTTCCATGATATATACCCTCGTACAATCCCCTTTCTTTCAGGTGATCAAACCGGCCTTGTAGTTTTTTGTGAAAACCATCTTCTTTAAAAAACTTCGAATCTGATGAATCAGAGGGATTTCTAAAAATTAGCATTTACTACTAGCAATGTTTTCCATGCAGTACTGATTTGAGCATATTTCAGTGTGTTTGTCAACATAACAACAGCAAAAGTGTTTGACAAGTTAATTTTTCAATTTTTTCAAATAATTTGTGTAAGCATACAGGCTTTTACATAGTTAATGTCCACAGGGCAAAATTGAACAAATAATGAGTAGCTGCACAATTCCATCACTAGAGATGCTATCCAGGCATTGTCGAGTTATCACTTAGACAAGCTCAAAAGGTTTTTTTTTGTTCAAGGTCACCGTGACCTTGACATAATGACCTCAAAATAAATAGGGTTCATCTACTGGTCAGGCCATACCTCCACATCAAGTTTGAGGACGATAGGTCCATACATTGTTGAGTTATCACTCATACAAGCTTACAAAAGGTTTTTGTGTTCAAGGTCACTGTGACCTTGACCTTTGACCCAATGGCCTCAAAATAAATAGGGTTCATCTTCTGGGCAGGCCCAACCTTCACGTCAAGTTTGAGGACGATAGGTTTAGGCATTGTTGAGTTATCACTCGGACAAGCTTAAAAAGGGGTTTTGATGGAGATATATATGTTCTGATAAACTTTCATGTAGATTAGATGCAAAATGTTGCCTAGCAAATGTTGACGACGAACGACGCCTGACCCATATCCGAACTTGGCCTAGACATCTTTCAGATAAACTCCAGAGTGGTAACAATATTTCCCTTTAATTTGATGTAGGATCTCAATCCAGGAGCTGTGAGTTCGAACCCAAGCTCGGCCAACATTATTTTCAACATTTGTAAAAAGGCATTGTGACAAGCGTCATTCGTCTTCCACCAATTGGCTATCAGTCTTTGTTGAAAAGCAGCCAGGTGTTTGTATTTGTGCTATCTCATGATTCGAAAACTTTTAGTACGCCATCTTGTAAATTTTAAAAATGAGCGAAACGAACTCTTTTTGATTTATTTTCTTTACGGAGGACCAGTCTTTGACAGCCATTAATTGTCATAACATAGATCTGGAGAACGACGGCCCAATTTCCACAGGATTAGCTGTGAAAACGTCGTGGAAAAGAAAAGAAGAAGTACAATGGAAATATTGTTAAATTTGGTAAGTCACAGGTTTCTGTACCGCCTGTAAATTTAAATTTCTTTATCGTATGTGTAGAAATACAATTTCGTTTTGGAAGTATGGTTAGCAATTGATTCATGGATCACGATAAACTTGTTATTTTTTATGAGGTGTAAATTTTACGAAAATGTGTCTTTTAAGGCAATGTTTTTGGCCGCTATTTTTTCAAAAAAAAAAATGGTTTGCACTATTTTAACAACGGTTTCAACAGTTTTTGGGGACGGGCACACTAAATGAGTTCCGCGCACTGACAGTGGCCGTTTTGTTACGATATTTAAATTTATTTTTGAAACATTCATTGAAAGTATCGTAATGTTTATCAAACTCTATCCATCTTGTTTTCAAAAGTTGTCAGCGAAAAGGGTTATATGTGTTCTCCAAACAATAAAGGTTGACTCGATATGTTTCCTTTCAACTTTTACACCTATGCACACTGACCTTAATATGTAAAGGCAGTACTGTTTGAAAACATATCATGAACTTATTGTATTTGTAACGTTATAAAACTATGAATCATGTATTTAGATGCTGTTAAAGGCAGTAACAGCTCATGAAATTATTGTAACGTATAATTAATATATCTATAGGTGCGACCTATTTACGAAAAAACATTTAAAACTTAGCAACATACTTTTGCAATAACAGTTTATTTGAAAAGTATTTGACTATACGGAGGTCGTTGGGTAATATTATTTTTTTCCTCAGCCCCTTTCTGATGTCACCCGGCGACATCTGGTGACTATCCTTTTCACCCAATCAATATGGCTTGAACAATTTTGTAGAGGATCACCTATAAAACATTTCTACCAAATTATTTTGTGGTTCGAAGAAAGAACAATTTTTGAAGTTTTGCAATTTCCACCCATTCTGATACTGCAGCAAACCAATTTATAGGTATAATATGAACACTTGAACAATTTTGATGAGGGTCAGCAAAGAGAACCATAGATCGCTCACCTGAATGATGCATATGATTAGATCTCGGACAAGTTGGAGTATGGGTCATATTAAGTAAGAAACTGGGTCACTAGGCCAAATTGAAAAGAAATCTTGTTAACACTCAGGATGCTGCATTTTTAACTTGAGAATATTGAAACCGTTTCAGATGTTTTTCTTGATGATATGTAGTCCCTATTTCAAATATTGGTTATTTCTATTAAGAATGTAGGCCACAAGGACAAATTCAAGGAAAATCGACTTAAAACAGATAAGAGATAAATGTTCTGATATATTTACATGCATATCTGATGCAAAATGTAGCCTGTAGAGTGTTACAAGGCAGTTGTTGACGACGGATAGATGCAGGACAAACTGTGATCACAATTGCCCACATTGAGCACTTTATGCACAAGTGAGCTGAAAAGTAAAAGAGTAACATTTAAGCTCAACTATTAACTTTAATTGTTGTAGATGTCGTGCGAGAAAATATTTACACACAAAGCTTTGAAAAATAACCTAATATGTATGAAACAATGGTATAAGAGAATCATTTATTAAGCCATTTTCACATACAAACAATTTAAAGGAGATTACTTCAAAATGATCATAGTCTTGAGTAAAGCATGATAAATCCTAATATAAGAAATTGTCATTCTGAGATTTAATGCAAATCTAAGTTTGAAAATCAAAAACATTTTTCATGAGAAATGCCTGAGTTCATTTCATTGGATACATCAGAAGTAGTCTGTAAGTGGTAAAGTGTTAAACCTTAATTATACATGTATTTAGATACTGCCACCTCTGCATAAGACAAATTTTGAAAAACGTTGTAACAAAAGGACACATTATGAGCAACTCTCAATTTTGTCACAATTTGTTTACTCTATGAAATAATTACAATTTCCTATTAATACATTTTCTAAAATAAAACCAAAATGTTTTCAAAGTGGTTTGCTGCAGATTTGTAATGCAAAACAGACTACTTCTGATGTAGTGTATGTATGTGGGAAAGGGTTAATTAAGCAAGAGTCTAAACTAATTTACATGTACAAAATTTATTTCAAGCAACAGGTTAAATCAAAATACCCAAAACTTGTAATGCTTGGCTGTGGAAGACCACATGAAAACTTCTTGAATAATTGTAGGGAAGGAGAAATTACTTATATAGAAACAAGAGCTGTCGTAGACAGCGTGCTTGACTATTCCACCGTTTTTCAAGTTTCTGAGATATTGAGTCCAATAAGGGCCATAAATTGCATAAAAATATGGATCAATTTATCATACTTGATTGTTTATATATGGGTGTGTTAAGTGGGAAGAGCTGTATAAAGTTTCAATGCAATGTTACTAAGTTGTTACTAAGATAGGTCTCTTAATGTAGTTGCATGCAAAACTTTAACCAGAATTTATATTTGTCACAAAAGGTCCATTTCTTGCGTAAAATGCAGGTTAGAGTTATTTAACTTGAAAATCAACATAGATGTGAAAATGGGGAAGGGTTGTATAACGTTTCAAAGCAATGCATCCAGTAAATACTAGGTTATCGACTCTTAATATATTTGCATGCACAACTTAAACTAAGTTTCTTGGTCAAAAATGGGCCATACTTTGCAAAATATACTGGATAGAATTATCATTCTTAATTGTTTACATAGGTGTGATGATTGGTAAGGGTGTAAACAGTTTCAATACAATCTATCAGGTGATTACTAAGATATGGTTTCTGAATGTAGTTGCACGCTTACTTGATAATGGTGTGACAGTAGGGTAGGGTTGTATGATATTTTAATGCAATGCATTAAATACATACTGAGATATGGACTCTTAATTTAGTTGCAGACAAAAACTTAAGAATTTCAAAGAAAAAAAGGGCCATAAAAATGTATCACTTGATACTCTACATAGGTGAGATAGCGGGGAAGGGTTGTATACATTTTCAATACAATGCATCAGGTAAATACTGAAATATGGACTATTAAATTAGTTGCATGCAGCACTTTAACCAGAATTTATATATAAGAAAAGGCCATAACTTGCATAAATGCAGGATAGAGTTATCTTACTTGATAATCTACATAGGTGTGATAGTGGGGTAGGGTTCAATACATGTAGT
>JAUELF010239175.1:0-12759 GCA_031471495.1 Clinocardium nuttallii
CAAGTCTATGAAAAACAAGTGACCCCCGGGGAGGGGTCATTTTTGACCCCAGGGCTATAATTTGAACAATATTGATATAAGTTCACTTGGTGATAATACATACCAAATATCAAAGACATGGGGCCCTGTACTTTCAAACAAGAAGATCTTTTAAGTTTTGTTAATTTTCCCTTTTTTGTTACCGTGGCAACCAAAGTTCTGCATATAATAGAATTATTTGAACACGTTTGAAAGAAATCCACCCAAGGAACATTCCTGTAAAATTATTTTAAATTTGGTTAATTGGTTTAGGAGGAGAAGTCGTTTGTAGAAAATGTGAACGGACGACGACGCCGGACGGTAGGCGATCACAAAAGCTCACCTTGCACTTTCTGCATATGTGAGCTAAAATGCATTACACACATGGCATGAAAATTATATATCTGAAACAATTGTGGATTTAATGGATTTAATTACAGTTTTGTTTTTGTGTGTATAATGTATTTAAGATTATCGTTGTTAATGGTCTTGTGATTATTAGCTCAAGCAACAAGAAAGTGCGGAATTTTCAGATAATCTGGGCATAGTCCATAGACTGTTTAAAGGTTATACATACTCTGATGACTGATAAGAGAAATCGAACGGGTTTGTAAATACGAATGCGATCGGTATTCATGAAGAAAGTAACTTGTAATTTATCTTAATATAGTTTTAATGATGAATTATCAGTTTCCTCCCTGCATATATCAGCAAATAACGAATTTAAGTAAAGTTATTGTAAACAAGGAATCCACAATTATCTATGTTCAGATTCATCACACAATAAAAGCGTTAAAGAAGTAACGAACATGTCAATATGTTTCGACGTGTTTGATCAGTTTTATACTTTCTTCGCATAATTGCCAAAAGTATCTATGTTCTTTACTTTTCAAAATCGGGTGACTCCATTTTCCATTTATTAAGAGTTTTGCAATATCTTGATAACTAAAAGACAAAAAATGCTGATGTCATGTGAGATAGCTGACTAGCCCGAATATGTAATCTTTGCAAATACCTCAATATTATTATTGGGTTGAAAGAGTTTTAAAACACTTCTCAAATACATAACATTTGCAACAGGCAATTTTAAAATATATAGGACACATTTTGGAAATTATCCGTAAATAGAATTCATAGATATTGAACTTGGTGGAGAATCATTGTATCAAAAGGAAAAATAGAGCAAATTCATCTTCTGAAACAACGCGTTTAATATCGTCTTCTGCTAATGCGCTAAATACGCTTGTAAGAAGGCTATGTGAGTACACCCAGTCGGAGCAGTAAATCAATCAGTTTCTTGTGAGTTGGAACACCAATGGAAAACATTCCTATCGAAACGTAAGTTGTGACAACGGCAGAACATGGTTCCGAATCGTCCAAACAAATGTTCTTATATCTCGACCTTATAAACGTATCAAACTTTAGAATGGCTTCAACTGAATTTGAACTTCCTCACTTAATTTAAATATTGAAGGTGGAAGGAATTGCACGATAAATGTACCAAAAGGTGGCAATTGTAAGTTTGAACTTGTCCAAAATGAATCCGATATATTGCTAATCTGTTTGAAAATGTTCGAATTGATATCGATATATTTATTATGCAAATAACATGATAATCTAAAAATAAATTGTTCAAATTTCAAAGTTTCAAAGAGCAGTAGACGTCTTCAAATGTATTCTTGTGTACACTCATATAATGAGTTTTGCATACACTATACATCTTAGCCATTCCTGAATGGCCATGATAAACACGTATGTGACGTACTTAAATATATATTTATATCAAATACGCTCTTGATTATATTGTGAGAAAGGAAGGTTTCTCTCCTAGAGCTACATTTACTGTTCCCAGAACGTATTCAGCTTTATCCTAACGCTTATATGTTCCAACATAGACTTTCTAATTACTGCTGCAGAATCTTATCTCTTCTTTGTTCTCTCATTCTTGAGATTCGGAACAGTTTATCAGGGGACTATTGAGCGTAAATATATAGATGCGAAATGCAAATTAAAGAAAGAAATTGTATGTATAAATATTAAATTGAGAAATGTTGTTATTTATGGACGGTTATACGTTGGGATCTTCGGGAAATACGTTGTCTGTTATTATCAGCTGTGTTCGTTTTACACTTGCTATACAATTTGAAGTTTGTATGCAAAGCTATGAAGAAAAATGTACTTTATTGTATTAAAATAGTATAAGGAAACTCAGTTTTATACGTAAATAGTCCTATTAAAACAGCAGAAAAGGAAACTGCAAACTGTAAAACATTTGCTCCAATGCATGTCGATGTGTTATTTCATACTTTAGATGGAACAAACTAAATTCATATATTTCAAATTAAAACTGCCTATGGTTAAGAATGAGCAAAATACATTAATGTAAGTAATCCAGGGTGAGGTTTTATACATTAAACATATACAAGTTTTCAAAACAATAAGATTCATAGCCACATATTTAACAAAACGTGCAAAGTCAAATGGCAATATCAATACACCATTTGTGTTATTATCGATGGACACATCGCCTATAAAAGTATTCACTTTTCATCCGTATAGTTTTTTACAAAGAAATACTCCCTTTCCAATACAATTTGATTGATAATATAAGATTGCATCTACAGTCTAAAGTTTGCTTCCTTATACGCATTAACCAGACAATTTATTAATATTTTTTTTAATTTAACTTTTTTCACATTCACATATCTTATTCGAATCAATGTAACTTTGTTAGTTTCTGTACACATAGGACACGAACACGCTAAAGAAGACAATATTAACTACGTTGAAAAGTTAAACGACAATGTAGAGGTATGACTTACCCAAGAGTCTTGTAGTTTGCAATTAAACTATTCAATCCTGTTAGTGCGCGCCTGTTTTCACAATAATATATGAGATACGTCAGCACACTGTAAAAGTCCGATACGTAATAACGCCGGTCCCTTCCAACTGTGTTACTCTCAATACACATCAAACACAATCACATGGTTACATCCTGATAAGGTAAAGCGACCCTATCTACCGCCCCGCCCCCTGTACATTGAAACCGTGATATAAATAGATATAACCCGACATATTGTACTGACACGGTGAATAGTCGTCTGTTCTTCTCTAAACTTGAATAAAATCTACGATATCATTAAACTTAGCAAAACATAGTATAAGTTATTTTGTGTCTGTTCTGAAACAAATACATAAATAACAGTCTTGCAGAATGTTTACATTATGATTTAATTATGACATATTGAAAAATCATTCCTTTTCCTTATTCCTTTTTCCAATTGGCATCTACTGCTGGAACGCCACAATTATTTTATGTCCGAAAAAGTTTACAACCCAAACATTCTCATTAAGGATTCGGTTACATGAAAATACACAAACAATACAAGATGATGACCGTGTGTTCAATTAATCGCGCGCATATATTAAGTTAGGCAACTCACTTTCTAAACAATTTGTCCTTTGCACACATTTTCATTATTCAAAACCATATTTGCTGCAGAAGCGACAAACGATGTTTGTATCCAAGAAAGTTATAATAATTAAACACTCCTTATGAATTCGGGCTTAAAATTAGCAATGTCACAATACATCAACCCCAATATTTCCAGTCTGAACTCACATGTTCTTTCAAGTTCTTTGTTTTGATTAAATCAAAAGTATTTGCATTGCGCTAGACATATCATGTGAACAGAAAAATAACGCTGGCTTAAATTTATCGTGTTGTATTAACGCTGTTTTCGTTGTAATCAACGATAGTTGTTGATAGTTATAAACTGTATGTGATGTCAATGAACGTGAACATATATGCGTGGAATATTCATTTCTAGCTAAAGAACTGAAAATGCCGACAGCCAAGTGCTAAATACAGAATACATTTGGACATGTAACTGCCGATCCAAAAGAAAACTTTACAATTTACGTCTGCTTTTTCATTCATGAAATGATATAAGGATTAAACGCAAAATACTGTCTACCGATATACTTAAGTTTGACACAACTAGTCCTCTTAATTATGCGCATCTGCTATCTTGGTTGGTCCTTCCTGTTGAGCACACCTACGTGTTTACAATGGATTTCAGTCGTTATTCTTTTTATGTAATTAACAGATAAACATGTCATATCAAAATCAAATGAAAGTCTCTGCCTTTACAATGAGTCATAAATCGAGAGACCAATTCTAATATCACAACATAAAAAAATCCCTTGGTATTCTACATTTTCTACGGCTTGATATAACTTAAATAATGTAAAAAGCAACGTAAAACATCCTGCAAACAAACTAATCATTTTCTAAAGGGCTTTCGCAGAGCATAGGTGAAACTTTAAATGCAATGCCTTTGAATTTTGAGCTACTTGTTTGCACAGGTGGCTTAGTTGAGTAATAGTTCGTAGGTAAGTCAAAGTTGGCCGCTTGACCAACCCGACCTCACACAACTTCAAAAACAAGTTGTATTTAGTTTATATATACACGCAAACTGAATCTTACGCGTCTTTTGATGACTGTATTGATAAATAGACTAATTTATTAGTTACGCGTCTTTTGATGACTGTATTGATAAATAGACTAATTTATTAGTTGATTAACTAGTGGTGCAGGTTAGTCATAATAGGTGTATTTACCCCAAGCCCGCTCATTTTAATTTATAAATTAATTGGACATCTGTGTAGACAAAGGGTGACAAGGAAATACATTGCGAGGTGAAGTTTCGACTTTCATATGAACTAAATACTATTTAATATAACAATCAATAAATAAAAGGTAAATATTAATTGATAAATCTTTACCAAGTCAATGTCGAACTGGTTTCAGCATGATATAAGGAAAGATAATTAGATTAGATTAGGAGTCTAAAATCGACAACCTCAGCTCTATGATCGACATTGTAGAGGGGCATTCTAAACGTAATAACATGCTAATCGGGGGTATTCGTAGTTGTCTAAACGAACATTGGAGAAAAACGGATTACAAGGTTAGACACCGTATCAAACAAAACAAACTTGAATTTGCCAAGTCTTGAAAAGATAGACATTCAATGATTGAGAGAGCACATTACGTGAAAACAACGAAACGTGTACAATTGTGGTAAAAAATCACTAGATTTAAGGACATTATAAACCTGGTCCCTCGTATAGTAAACAATCAATAAACACGATTTAACCATTTATACATGCAGACGCATTTAAAGCTTAACACATCTGCGGCAGCCCCCTTTAATAATAACGCATAGCTCATAATGGCTAGCAATGTCTCTGTTGTCACATTGTTTTCGACTCTTTTCAATAATAAAATGATCTATTACATATGGGAAAGTGTTACAAATACATTTGTGGAAGTAAATAATGCAAATTAATTTTGCAAATTGTCTTCATATACGTGCTTGCCTACTTGCTTGTTATGGATATGTATTAAGTATAATGTTGCAAATTGTCTTCATATACGTGCTTGCCTACTTGCTTGTTATTAACATATATTAAGTATAATGTTTCAAATTGTCTTCACGTGCTTGCCTACTTGCTTGTTATGGACATATGTTAAGTTTAATGTTGCAAATTGTCTTCATATACGTTCTTGCCTACCTGCTTGTTATGGGCATATATTAAGTTTAATGTTGCAAATTGTCTTCATATACGTGCTTGCCTACCTGCTTGTTATAGACATATGTTAAGTTTAATATTACAAATTGTCTTCATATACGTGCTTGCCTACTTGCTTGTTATTAACATATATTAAGTATAATGTTGCAAATTGTCTTCATATACGTGCTTGCCTACTTGCTTGGTATGGACATATATAAAGTATAATGTTGCAAATTGTCTTCATATACGTGCTTACCTACTTGCTTGTTATGGACATATAGTAAGTATAATGTTGCAAATTGTCTTCAAATACGCTCGCCTACTTACTTGTTATGGACATATATTAAGTATACTGCTGCAAATTGTCTTCATATACGTGCTTGCCTACTTCCCTGTCATGGACATATATTAAGTATAATGTTACTCACCACGTTAAAATACTAACATTGTGACGTACGGATTGTAGTTCTGGTAAATAGCTGACCGTTGATAGGTACTCACTCACGCCTTAACGATGCTATTCGAATACCAATGACTACTTAGACGTACACATCGCTTTGTCTATTAAGTTTCAGAGATTAGCTATAACAGACACTAATTGAACTTGCAAACAGTTTAAGTGAGACATTTAAAGGCATTTCCCCCAGCTCTATTGCAATAACTAATCGGTTAGTTTTTAGCTCACCAGGGCACGAAATGCTCAAGGTGAGCTATTGTGAACACCTGTTGTCCGTCGTCAACATTTGCTTGTTAACACTTTATTGGCAACATTAGTTCATTATGACAGTTTATCAGACATTATCATCAAATCTAATTTAAGGGAAATCTTGTTAACACTCTAAAAGCCACCTTTTAAACTTGAGCATGTTGAAACTTTCTCAAAATGTAAGGCTTTGTGATATCTAGGCCTTGTTTAATTATGGGTTATGCCCGATAAAAAACTATGCCACTATACCAAGTTTAAGGAAAATCTGCTTAACACTATGAAAGCAACATTGTTGGATTCAGCATATTGAATCTTAGTCAGAATATTTGTCTTGAAGGCTAACTTATGGGTTTGGTCAGGTCAAAAACTGAGTCACGAGGCCATATTATATCAAAATCGTCTAAACACTATAGAGATTGCATTTTTGACTTGGGCAGCTTGAACTTTTGACAGAAAGTTAGTATTGATGATATTGCCATTGGTGCTGAAAGAGTTAAGTCTTAAAAAGCCCATTCTGAGGTGAGCGATCAAGGATCTCATGGCCCCCTTGTTATAAAAGCTAACAGTTTTACTTAAAATATTTACACGAAACTTGGTACATCGTACATGTTTATGCATCGGTACATTAATAGTTGTTGATATTGTTCTTGGCATATAATAATCTGGTTGAATACCATTAGTAAATAAGTATATGTTCATAATATGTGTAACAGAACAACTCTTAATGTATAAAATATTGACATGATTTTGGTTTAGAATCGTTTATGTATATTGATTGGACACCATTGATACAAATTATGACTTGTTGATATCGTGTGTGACAGAACACATTATACACCTTATACATGCTTAGAATAACTTTAAACTAACACAATACGTACGTATTGTGTACAATTCTTTACAACATGCATGCTTGGAATAACTATATACTAACACAATACAGACGTTGTGTGTACAATCTTTTACAACATGCAAGCTTGGAATAACTTTAAACTAACACAATACGTACGTATCATGTACACTTCTTTACAACATACAAGCTCGGAATAACTATATACTAACACAATACGTCCGTAGTGTGTACAATTCATAAATCATGCAAGGTTGGAACACCTTACACATAGTCCATAGTGTGTAGAACATTTTACAACATGCATGCTCGGAAAAACTATGTACTAACATAATACGTCCGTATTGTGTACAATTATTACCATCATGCGAGGTGGAATACCTTACATATACCGTCCATAGTGTGTAAAACATTTTACAACATGAACGCTTGTAATAACTATGTACTAACATAATACGTTTGTAGTGTGTACATTTCGTTTATATCATCCATGGTGGAAATAACTTACACATACAGTTCATAATGTGTACAACATTTTACAACATCTATGATTGGAATGACTATATACTGACAAATTACGTCCGTATGGAGAACAATATTAACAACATGCACGCTCGGAATGACTATATACTGACACATTACGTCCGTATGGAGAACAACATTAACAACATGCACGCTCGGAATATCTATATACTAATAGAATACATCCGTATTGTGTACATTTCATTACATCATGAAAGATTGGAATAACTTAAACATACCGTTCAAAGATGTACAACCTTTTACAACATGCATTCGCGGTATAACTATATACTAACAGAATACGTCCGCAGTGTGTACATTTCTTAACAGCATGCAAGATTGGAATAACTATATACTAACACAATTCGTCCGTATTGTGTACAATTCTTTACATCCCGACGCTCGGAATAACTATGTACTAACATAATACATTTATATTATGAACATTTCTTAACATCATGCAAGGTTGGATTAACTACGAGTATATACTAACACAATACGTTTGTATTGTGTATATTTTTTAACATCATGCAATAACTATATACTAACAGATAGGCCGTATTGTGTACAATTCATTACATTATGCAAGGCTGGAATACCTTACAAATACCGTTCAAAGTGTGTACAACATTTTACAAAGGCATTCTCGGTAAACGCATTCTCGGCACGCAAGGTAGGAATAACTATATACTAACACAATACGTCCGTATTATGTACAATTATTTACAGCACGCAAGGTAGGAATAACTATATACTACAATACGTCCGTATTATGTACAATTATTTACAGCACGCAAGGTAGGAATAACTATATACTAACACAATACGTCCTTATAATGTACAATTATTTACAGCATGCAAGGTAGGAATAACTATACACTAACACAATACGTCCGTATTATGTACAATTATTTACAGCATGCAAGGTAGGAATAACTATACACTAACACAGTATACGTCCGTATAATGTACAATTATTTACAGCATGCAAGGAAGGAATAACTATATACTAACACAATAAGTCCGTATAATGTACAATTATTTACAGCATGCAAGGTAGGAATAACTATATACTAACAGAAAACGTTTGTATTGTGTACATTACTAAACATCATGTAAGGTAGGAATAACTATATACTAAACAATACGTCCGTATTATGTACAATTATTTACAACATACACGCTTGGAACAACTATATACTAACACAATACGTCCATAGTGTTGACAGTTCTTTTCATCATGAATGGTGGGAATAATTTACAAATACCGTGCATTGTGTGTCCATCATTTTACAACATGCATGCTTGGAATAACAAAATTCAAACAAAATACGTGCGTAGTGTGTACAATTGTTCACAACATGCATGCTGGGAATAATTTACACATACCATGCATAGTGAGTACAACATTTACAACATGAATAATTGGAATAACTGTCGCATGGCGTGCGTAATATGGACAACATTTGCAACATGCATAATTGGAATAACTGTCGCATGACGTGCGAAATTTGTACAACATTTACAACATGAATAATTGGAAGAACTGTCGCATGACGTGCGTATTGTTTACAACATTTACAACATGAATAATTGGAATAACTGTCACATGACGTGCGAAATGTGTACAACATTTACAACATGAATAATTGGAATACCTGTCGCATGACGTGCGTAATGTATACAACTTGTTATGACAATCATGATGAGAATAAATGTCACAATGTGATCCTTTTTATGCCCTAATGAAATGTACATAAATACCGATTTAAGAGTATGTTAATTATTTGAAACGTTTTGTAACTTTCTTCCATTTGAAATACCTAATATATAAAAATGTTTTTAGTTTTACGTTGTCATGACGGGTTTTAAATATATACCAGAGTCGGGTTACATGTAATGGCTGTCTGTGTCAGCATTTTGTGAAATATGATCTAAGTACACCACAGTTTATATTCAAAAGACTAATCCGTGACATCATTTAAAATAAACAAACGGGATAAATAGACGTAGATAAAAGAAAACACTAACTGTTTGTAGAGTAATCCTTTTTTAAGATTGTTTGGTATTATTGAAGTTTCTACGAATTGAAAGGTTACCTCTAACAAACATATTTCAGTAATGTGTGAACATCACAGATCGTATCTTGATGAGCAAGCGGGTTCATAAGCTGATCAGGATCTACACTGTTCTGAGAAGCCAATGTATTCCTATTCGCATGGAAAGGCCTATTTAGAGCTCGCTTCATTCATTTCCCTGACGAGATCCTTCATTTGTCTTCCTCAAATTGGTTAAATAGTATAATAGGGAAGGTAGCCATTTGTATGTAAGCAATAGTATGTTAAGAACAGTTCTAGCACAAGAGCTAGGACACACATGTTAGGTGAACTCACGGCTGTAGTATGACGATGTACCATTGAAAACATACCCAGTCAATCAATCCTCAGTATATCTATCAGTGCTACCTATTTAAGGAAATACGTCAAATATTTGTAAACAAAAAATAAAGAGCATACTTTGGCTGCATTTTTATTTAAAAGTTCTATTTAAAATCAATAGACCAGCCGATGATAATGCAGATGTCATGGGTTTTTTTATATTGAAATTCGTATCGATATCGTCTCTTATTACGAACAGAAAATAATAAAGTAAAAACTCTAAGAGAATTAATAAAATAAATTTATAATTTACGAGGTTTAAACATGAGCCCAATAACAGTAGTGGTCAGCTCCGCGTGGAATCCACAAAGTTCAAGTTCACAAGGGCAATTGGGGTCAAATCCGTTTCCGTTTTATACCTAGATCATTTTGATTCAGGGACTTTAATTGCACGAGATTATTAGTTTTCACGCGGAGCTGCCTACTTCTGTTATTGGGCTCCTTGTGGCAAAAGTCAAGGCAACAGTGCCTGTATTTTCCAATTGGTTTATGATCACTATATCATGAACTGTTTGGCTCAGAGTCTGTTAATTGTAGAAGATGATATTTTCCGCGGGTACATGACGACTACCGTGTTTTGGGTCACCGGGTCAAAGATAAAGGTATTATGGGCCGTATCTGAAGAAATCCTTCTAATGTCACAGAAAAGTAGCTAATACGAGCAGACGACTCTGCAATTGGGGAGACATACGCTTTTTATGATAACTCATCTGATGGTGTTCTTTTTTATTTCAGCTGTGTGTAAAGACATAACACAGCAGTACACGTTACAATGTCCCCTGTGTGACCTACTGATATTACCTTTGGAACATGCATCGATAAAATACAATACAATAGTCGTTAGTTCAATCCCCGGCTCGCACATTGATGATCAACGAAATTCATTCTAACTAGCGTCAATTGTCTCTGAAACATGGTCAACGTGGGATTCTAACCGGCTCATTCAAAATTAATCGTGCGTTCATGTGAACTTGCCGCCGTGATATAGCTGTAAATAGTTGAACATGAGAGCGTTAAACTACAATTAAATCAATAACATCGCAGTAACTCTTACATGCGGGTGAAAACGGGGAAAGTCCCGACTTATTTTATAAACACACAGGAGGGTAATACCCATTTATATACAGGTGTATATTTATAGCGATATATATGAACATGGGAAAGTCCCTCCTCATCCTTTAGATAAATACTTTACATTCCTATAGGTTATATGAGATATGGAGATGAAATGCGTGGCCTAGTCGACGTTGATTCAAATCATAACAATTATTTTACAATGTCCTGTTTGATCACACTAAACTTTATAAATACCAGAGTAAAGGGGGGGGGGGTCTGTTGTTTAATGGAGCATGACATATCTAATTTGAAATCCGATCGCTTATTACATATACGTGAGTAAACAGTGTGGCAAGAGCCGCTGTAATTACTTTATGAGCCGCGACATTTTATTGCATCTTTGTTAGGGCAATATTTGAATATAAATATAAATGTATATATATTGGCGTGCAACTAGTGTGCATGGCTAAATTTCTATGTTTTGTGAGAAGATGAATTTAGGTCTATATAATATACTTGGTAGAAGTGTTATTGCGATGGTTAAGCCCTTAGTACTATATAACAAAAACAGCAATTTGTCCCTTTTCCACAATCCGCGTTTCCCTAAATGTTAAAATTATGATAATATAAAACAACTGGTCTACAGTATTGTATATTGCCGATTGGCTCGTTTATATAAAGAAATTGGACGATATCCTCTCTACATCAACCAGTTAATACGTGTTATTAAATATTGGTTTAAAGTTGTCAATTCTAATAATTGTATAATTCAAGTATCATATAAGTGCTCTTTGATAGACGGTATTAATGGAAAACAAAACTGGGCCAGTAGAGTTAGAAATATTTTAAGAAAGATTGGCTATGGTTATATATGGCAAAATCCACATGATGCAGACAAATTATGGGTTTTAAATGTTTTGAAACAAAGATTAAGTGACTGTTTTGTACAACATTGGAGAGGTGATATGTTAAGTAATGGTAGCCTTCTTATTTATAAGCATGTACAAACTGACTTACTTAGATATGACAAGCAATAGCCAGTATAGATATTTGCTCACTCAGATGCGTGTTTCAGAACACAGATTAAGGATTGAAATTGGCAGATATGGAAGAAACAGAAATGGAAAATCGAATCAAAGATTTCTCTACTTAAGTTGATTCGATCTTGTATTGTTTATTGTTCTTTTGTTGTTGTTGTCTTTGTGTTCTTTTCTTGTTATTTTATCTTTAAATTATTGTATTTGGTTTGAAACAGTGTATGTATGTTTATAATCAATACAAATATTATATTCTATTCTATTTTTAATTTGGTTAATTTCCGACTCGTTTATGAATAGTTATAGTTAGCTTTTTTCCTCAATCTCAGATTTACCATCAAAGTAGGACATCACCTAGTGAATCCCATCACCCAGTGAATCCCATCACCCAGTGAATCCCATCACCCAGTGAATCCCATCACCTAGTGAATCCCATCACCCAGTGAATCCCATCACCCAGTGAATCCCATCACCTAGTGAATCCCATCACCCAGATTTACCATCAAAGTAGGACATCTCACCTAATGCATCACCTAGTGAATCCCATCACCC
>JAUELF010239186.1:0-12759 GCA_031471495.1 Clinocardium nuttallii
AAGAAAACAAGCCCCGCCATTGGATTGGTACATTTTGAACAATCATGGTAGAGGCTCACAAAAGAAATATTTGGGCCCAAAATGTTACTCTTAATAGGTATAGAAATTAAGAAAACAAGCCCCGCCATTGGATTGGTACATTTTGAACAATCATGGTAGAGGCTCACAAAAGAAATATTTGGGCCCAAAATGTTACTCTTAATAGGTATAGAAATTAAGAAAACAAGCCCCGCCATTGGATTGGTACATTTTGAACAATCATGGTAGAGGCTCACAAAAGAAATATTTGGGCCGAATTATTTTCAAATCGGCCTGGTGCTTTTTTACAAAAAATATTTAAAAACTATCACTTTATATACATAAAAGGAAAACAAGCCAAGTTCAGGGTCACCCACAGATCATTAAGCCAAATGATTTTCAAATCAGGCCAGTTATTTTTAAAGTGTTGACTATACGTGGGAAAACAAGATATGCGGCCATGTTTTTCAATGAACCATAATTATTTGAACCAGCTTTGTCCAAAGGAACATTTTCGGGCCAGAACTAAAATTATTGACGATGTGAACATGTTGCCATTTTCGATCTAACTGATGCCGCGACAACCAAAGTTTTAAATTAAATTAAATATCTTTGAACAACTTTGAAAGAGCACACAAGGAACAAAAAGATTTGGTCTGGTTTAAGATGAGTTTGTTTATTGGAAAATCTAAAATGACGGACCCCGGACGATGAGTGAGCACACAAGCTACTATAGAGTTGTAGCTAACGCTTGCCGAACAATAGCCTAGACTCGACAAGTGCCTGACACACACCATACTTATAAAACAATGAACAACACAGAAACAATAATACTTCATCTCGAGGCAAAACTGTGGTAACTATAAAATATATTCAAAAGGGAGTTACCATAATTTTTCACGAAGTGGACGATATGCTTTCCTGCATCTTTCAGGAGTATAGAAATAATTTTTGGCATAAATTCAAAATAAAATAAATGTAGACAAATGTTTGTAAAAAACTAAAAAAAAATGGCCTCCGAACATAGTGTGGTCCATTTAGAAAGACTGAACTAAGGCTTTAGTAAAAACCTTCTAAATTCATCTGATTACTTTATAATACAATTGTGTGAATGTATCTGAGCACATTACTTGAAGGCAAATATAAAAATAAATATAACACATTAAGTATCACATGTCGTAAAACAATCTAAAGTTCAACCACATCCGAGCAAGAATACCATATCAGCACAATTTATGGTATACTTGTTACGACTTTGAAACACAAACTGACATGTGTTTCGTATTTGCAAATCTGTTTGTGGATAGCCATGTCAAACACAATGCAAGTTTGACGATTTAATGGCAAGAACAGCCTAGAAGCTGGTGCATGTGCATACTATTACTAAGCATCAACTTGTAGTAGTTTTTTTAACATTGTACATCTATGTAACGATTACAAGACTTTAGTTTCCATTCAAACAAAGTGCTTGCTTGACTCTGGATTGGCATGAACAGTCTTGAAGCATAATACATAATATATCTTGAGTTTCCATTTAAACAAAGTACAAGAATGACTCTGAATTGATAAGAATAATAAAGATTCTCTTACATAATACGATAATGAATCCAATACTAAAATAAGTGTTATATTTGCATATCCTTATGTGGAATTTCCTAAACAAAACAGTTCAAACTTAAACACATTACCCCAATAAGGCAAGAACAGCAATACGGCAAAATACAATGTACATGATATGAGTATGCAGCATATATAAGTTTGTTCGATGTATGGCTTAAAACAAGCTTTAGGAAGAGATACCAAAAACAACAATGACGCATAATGCATGAAATGTATTGGCACCAATTGCGTCACTCGATAGCTTTTTCATGGTGCATCCATGTGTTGAAAGGTATATGTTGATAGGTAGAAAGTTACTTCGGCTTCCTCATGGCGCATTTATGTGTTGATAGGTAGATAGTTACTTCGGCTTCCTCATGGCGCATTTATGTGTTGATAGGTAGATAGTTACTTCAGCTTACCAACACTCTTGTAAGTTTGGTCCCGCGATGATCTTTTTTGGTTTGTAGTGTAACAAACATGTCATGATCAATTGATTGATGGCGGTTTAACGCCGTTTTCAACAATTTTTCAGACATATAACGGCGGCCAGTTTACCTACTCACATGTTTCCTGGTTTTCTCACGCCAGTACTCCAGATAACATACTTTTCAAGCAACTGGCTACTTTTCCACATAAACTGTTAGCCCATTGGTGAAAGTCGAATGACGCGTCGTGATCGAGGAAAACCAACATCCGTGTATTATGCCCTGAGATAAATGTATACCTGCATATGCATGCTATCTGATTTGAACCTAAATTGTTTGCCATAAGTTTCTTGAAACATTACCGTATCAATTGGCGATCGGTGAAGAGTCAGATTACACTACACGGAGGCACAGGGTTGATCTTGATCTTAGCTGGTTAATACAGTTAGTTTTCGTAGATCATTGCTATATGTTCAAGCAGATATACCGAACATTACCGTCGGTAAACATCCTTTCCCACCATATCATTACAGAGACAATACGGCCTGAGCTGTCCGACGTGCATACAATGTGACTGGTTACCGTATCTATTTATTCGGTCGATATTTCCCAACACGCTTGCCGTACCGGAAACGCTATTATACGAACACGTGGCATAAAATTGAGCACCACCAGGTGTCGTCGTGAGCACAAGTACAAATTTTGTGTCGTCCCGTTCTTCCGCTTTTGGCACATGAAAATTAACCCAAAGATTGTGTTTTCTTATCACAGCTGATTGTTTTAAACCCTGAGATATTTTCCGAGCACTGACGGTTGTATTGAGTTTTAAGCGCGCACACTGTGGACTGGCCTTCAGAAGCGAGTTTATATGTTCCACTGATTCGAGTGCCATTGTGTGGACTTCATGGTTGTTTGTTACGTTGATGGCTTCTGACTTATAACAGGCACAATAGCTCTCACCGATATTAGCATCTGGAATATAAAGAAATATTAAATGTTGATGCATATTGTGAAAAAAATCCGCTTCGCACCTAGAAAGGCTAACATTTTAGCTTAACATGAGACGTTTCATCACGACATGTAGTGATATTACGTATACAGACAAACCTTGTGCTAACGGTCCCCTCTGTTAAACAGCTAAATTGTATTAAGCAAGAACAGAACTTTCTTGTTTATTTGATTTATTTGCTACCTGTATTCACCAGCCAAGTTTCGCTTGAATGGCTGCACAAGACAAATTTGACTATATTTGTACTGGTCGGTTAGAATGTGAACTTTTCGCACGATGAAACAAGACCTGGTCCCGTGACGCGTCTTATTTGGCTTTATTGCAATACAACATCTAAAGATTTTGTTTTAATGATTTGAGCTGTCCGACGATAAGAACTACCATTGTGTAAAATAACGATCAGGATCAGCCTAAGCATGCCGCGCAGGCTTACCCGGATATACACTTTTCGTCTCCTGAAGATTTTTTGTTTCAGGAATCATTACTCTATACCATATACCCCTGAGACGGAATGTATCTACCCGGATCAGTCTACGCGGACTGCGCAGGCTGATCTGGATCGATATATTACGCAGAGGCCATTGTGCTGGTTTTCTCGAAGAACGTCTTATCTGCAACAGACAACTTTTTTCAGAAATATGAAAATGTTATCTAAATATAAGGATACTTATTGAATAAATTTGAAAACATTCTGAAAAAAGTAGATGAGTGTATTGCTCATTGTCATTATTTCTGTCTGCAACTATAATATAAACGTAGCTCCGTATACGATGTCTTTGAAAAATATACATTTAAAAGCAAGTTTGTGTTAACTTTTCCATTTCGCACATCCATCACATCTGCAGGCAGATTATTTTAAAAACATACCCGTACAATTTAAATGAAAGTACAATCATTACTTAGAATCGAAAACATTGTGTCAAACGGATACAGTGCTCATTGTGAGCTATTTCTCCCTTTGCTACAATTGTTTAAAAGTCTACAGATACATCAAATAGCGTATATTATAGGAAAGAGTTAAATCGCCACTTGGTGTTTTACGCCGCTTTCTACAATTGTTCTGTTATATCACGGTGTTTCCTGGGTGAGTTACCAGTACTACTGGTCCATTATCCTAACCCCAGCCAATCAATCGTTATGCTAACCCCGCAATCCTGAGCACATAAGAGGACAGCTAATACTACCATTTGTTTACGGCCTTAGTATGACCCGGTTCGGGATCGAATCCGACACCCTTCGCCACCCGAAGCGGACACGTTACCAATACACCACTGAGGCGGTTCACATTTGTAAGCAAGCTAAACTAACAAAAACCTCTTTTGGTGTTTAGTACAACTACGGTTCCATCACAATGCAGCTAAATCCATCTTTATTTATTTTTCTAGTGCTGGTGCGGCATTGACAGTCAGCGGAGCGAGATTTATCGGAAAATGCCTGCCTCCGTTCCTGACAGGGCTCATTCACTCGCTATAAAACCGTTATCCCCTTTCTAGTGAGCCTTATACGTCTTTGTTCGCTTGCTGGAGGAAGAAATATTAAACCTGGAAGTAACATGATTCTGAACGTTCGTAAAATTCAATACTGCAGACGCGAACGCTGGAGTAGCAAACTTGATATTTCTAAGAATGTGGATATATTTGGCGAGTGAGGGATGGAATGATACGGAATGTTTACACTGTTTGAGCCTTGCAATGGTTCAAAATTTCACGTTTGGAAATGGTTCGGAAGCCGACCAGGAAAATGGTGGTGAGGATCAGTACGTCAGTGACGTGATGCAGACGACGCAGATAGTAGCAGTGGCCTTAGCCCTCGCGGCCGTTTTTGTTCTAAGTTTTGCCGGGAACACTTTTGTGTTTTTGGTCTTTTACAAACGTCCTAATTTGATGACAATTTCAAACCGATTTATTGTGAATTTGTCCGTCTGCAATATCCTTGAGACAATCTTCGTAATGCCTTTTGTCTTTTCGGCTATAGTGTCGCAGGATTGGTATTTTGGGCGTGTCTGGTGCCAGACCACTGGGTTTCTGATGAACGCCATATTTTCAGCAAGCACATTGACGCTTGTCGTCATTGCACTGGATCGATACTGTGCGGTAGTCACGCCTCTACATTATTTCATGCGTATCACACCCGGTAGGTCAATAGGTATGATCATCAACGTCTGGGTCATGGCGGTATGCTGTTCGATACCGCCACTAATTGGTTGGAACCGTTACGAGTACCAGAGACGTAAATCGGCGTGTACGTCGGTGTCCGCTAGCAGTTTAACAAACGATAGGTCTTACACCATTGTGCTCGCAGCGTTGTGTTTTATTTTGCCTTTGATAGTGATGATATGGACCTATTGTGTTATATTTAAAGCCGCAAGAAACAACAGCGAGAAGGTGCGAAGAAACAGCATTATACCAAACGCTACGGACGACTTATCTCAAACACCGCTACGGAACGGGAGGCGAAGCAGCACCGCTCCCATACTAGTACACAGGTTAAGCATATCAAGTAGATCGAACTCATTACTATGGCGAAGAGACGAATGGAAAGCCGCTGTTACCAGTTGCATGGTTGTTTCTACATTCATTATATGTTGGTTACCTTATTTCATTATCATCATTTTAGAGTGTCTATTGGAACCGCCTACGTTTATGACGTCAGTAATTCAAAATATATCAATCGTGTTGGCCATGTCCAGTTGTGCTTTCAACCCGTTGGTCTACGTCTTTCGTGGGAAAATACAGCGTGTGGAACTGAAAGTCATTCTGGGCATACAATCAAAACGCAATGACCCTCATCAGTGTATGCCGCAGCACATTGGAAGCTCGAGACGACCCAGTACTAACATGTTCATTGCTCGTGGTTCCCCGTGCATATCGCGTCAAGGAAGCGGGGAAGACAAGGACATTATACAGAAGTTACAGCACGTTACTACGGCAACGACGCTAAGCTCTATGGTGCTCGTGGAAGAAAAAGAGGACAAGTTGGTACATGATGTTTAACCCTTTTTCAAGATGAAGACCCATTTTAAAGCGTTTGAAGCAGACGATTTTTGAAAACATTGTTGAAAAAGAGGAATTGTTCATCAAAAGACTGTTTCTCCTTTTTTCCCAATAATTTGTTTCTACCATATTTTAAAATTGTACTTTCATTCAGAAAGAGTTCCCCATATTTATTTTCAAATGTTTTAAAAAATGTCTGCTTCTGCAACGTTCTATGTGGGAATTGGGTTAACATTTTCCCTACGTATAAGTATTTTTTAATTGAAAATAAGTTACATATATTAACTATTTACCGTCTGAAACGTCTGTGTAAACGACATTACACCAGATAATTCAGAGGTCGTAATAAGATTGAAAACATTGCCATAAAAGAAGTATTTAATTAATGTTCTCTTGGTAAAAGCTCTTTTGAAATGAAGTCTGCGATTATTGCGTTTAATAACAAATCTGCAGCAGACGACTTTGCAAAATAATGGAACATCTCTATAAAATAACGTATACATGTTGAAAAGAGTTGAAAACATTGTAACAAAATGGGATTTTTTTTTTCAAAACTCGTTTGCTACAGATGCTTCGTAATGTATAGATCTGCAAGCGGGAAACAGTCACGTCTGTATGGGGGGGCCTGGGTCTTTTAAGTACTGTTATCATGTAAAAATGATCAGTTAAAATCATAGTGAATGCCCTTTCACGTACGACACGTTTTTGCCTCGACTTTAAAAATATTATGAGGTAAAGATGATGCAGTGGAGATTTTAACATTACCCATCTGTTCTCGAACTCTAATCACAAATAAAATCCATACCGCCAAGATGTCACATGCATTTTCTCCAGTCGTTCAATGCAGGTGAACTATTAGTACTGGTAATATCTCCAGTCCTCAATGCAGGTGAACTCTCTAGTACTCGAGTACTGGTTATATCTCCAGTCGTTCAATGCAGGTGAACTCTTAGTACTCGAGTACTGGTAATATCTCCAGTCGTTCAATACAGGTGAACTATTAGTACTCGAGTACTGGTAATATCTCCAGTCGTTCAATGCAGGTGAACCCTCTAGTACTCGAGTACTGGTTATATATCCAGTCGTTCAATACAGGTGAACTCTCTAGTACTCGAGTACTGGTAATATCTCCAGTCGTTCAATACAGGTGAACTATCTAGTACTCGAGTACTGGTAATATATCCAGTCGTTCAATACAGGTGAACACTCAAGGACTCGAGTACTGGTTATATCTCCAGTCGTTCAATACAGGTGAACTCTCTAGTACTCGAGTACTTGTTATATCTCCAGTCGTGCAATACAGATGAACTCTCTAGTACTCGAGTACTGGTTATATCTCCAGTTGTTCTAGTACTCGAGTACTGGTAATATATCCAGTCGTTCAATACAGGTGAACACTCTAGTACTCGAGTACTGGTTATATATTCAGTCGTTCAATGCAGGTGAACTCTCTAGTACTCGAGTACTGGTTATATCTCCAGCCAGCAGACACTGAGATTGAAGCTTGTTTCGCAAGTCGACTTTTGAAAACAATGCAGACAAAAAGGAGAAACTGCTCTAAATGAGAAATATCGCCACAAGCCACGATATGTATAATACTGAAGTTCTGATGTTCGATTGTTCAATTTGTTTTTCCTAAGATGCTTCCAAGGAAGGCGATTGTAGAATTAATTTTTCCAGTTAACCGTTAATATTTTCCAACAAACAACATATCTGTTGACAGACGCCATTGAAAGCATATAGACAAATGTCTCTATCTATGAAAGTAGAATTATTGTTTAGAGTTGAAAACAGTGTGGTAAAAGAAGAAATTGCTCACGATTAGCAACACTATCTTTTAATAGGCGTCTTTTTTGTGGTTTCTTTACGTTCGTTTGATTAGCATAAAAACGGACACTCGGAGGGAATATATATTTATTATATTTTTTGTTATTTTTATAAGAAACTTTGTAAATCTAGAATCTCACTCCTATTGAAATATAAATGGTTGTGTATGGTACTATGTATTGCTTGGTATACATGTTTAATTAAACAATTAATAAATGGAAAATAAATACATTTTTGAGAAACATATCAAAAATAAAGTTGAATTAAATTACTTTGTATTTTTTTTACACAGTATATTGTTCAATACTTTCCCATATATACAACAAAATCTGCAGCAGACGACTTTTGATTACATCTAGAAAAAAAATATTGAAAATATTATAAAATGATGGTTTGAGTATTGGAGTAGATGAAATCATTGTGGCTATATGAGAAATTGATCATTATGAACGATTATTCCTTAGATCACAATGTTTTCAAAGTTGCCTGCTGCAGATCTTCCGAAAACGTTTGTACGAGAGAAAAATAGTATTTGTCCAATACAATAGAAGAAACGAGAAATCTTCAATCCTTCACGTGTTCTCCCTTTTGACACTGATTTCCAAAACTGTCTGCTGTTTAAGCAACGAAGTCTTCTAAAACAAGTTTATAGTGTATCAGGCAACATACCTCATCTAAACCATATTGGGTCGACTTCGAACTAAATGGACAGTGTTGTATTTGGTGAAATTGTTTAATTTGCACATGTATTCAACTTTTGAATCTAAGGGTTGATTTATTTGAATAGTTTTGAGACATTATGTAAAGTGTTGTCCCTTGTTAAACGCACTTGGCCAGTGTAATATTGTATTTATGATTAGGGTGAGATTCTAGGGCTAGCCTATTCAACCCATTTATATTCCTTGTGTTTAGTCATTTTTAAGTGTATCTTTTAAAAGGGCAGTTGCACCTTTCAAATGTTAACCCTTTTCCTCAAATAGGCGCTTTCTGACGCCGCTGCAGCAGACGGCTTTTCGAAAACATATTGACAAAAGAAGACATTTCTAAAAACGAGACATTTCTCCTTTTGCCAGAATGTTTTCCACTTTTAGTCGTAGGTAAATTCAATTATTCCGTTTTGTGTCAAAAATGTGTTCCAATTCGAATTGATGTATTATGAAAAGGGTTAAAAGGGCAGTATAGCAGCATGAATTTAACTTTTCAAATTTAACCCTTTCAAAATGATGTCACCTTAGGACACATCTGCAGCAGAGCGCTTTTTTGAGACGCTTGCCAAGGTCTCCGTGTGCCACAACTGCGTGTGATAATGGTCTCCGCGTCATGTATCGTCCCAAGGGGATAGAGGTTTAGACTATTGAGTACTAAATCCGGAAACAGAAAATCCACAGAAGGCGAAAAGTGTCTATCCGGGTAAGCCTGTGCGGCATGCTAAGGCTAATCAGCGTCGATACTTTACTTTATATTTTTGTTATTAAACTGAGATGTTTCATATCTTTTCCTAGATGTTTTCGAAGAAGAATGGTTGTTGTATTTGGGGAAAGAATATTTACTGTACGGACTTATTTGATGTGTTCGTCTGCTAAACACGACAAGCGTATAACCGATAAATTGTCCCGACTGCTTTATCCTTTCCAGCGTACAGACGCTTTCTGAAACCTTCAGCAGACGTCTTATGAACAAAACTGCGAAAGAAGGAAATTCTCATAATGACCAATTTCTCCTTCTTGCCACAATGTTTTCTATCCTGTTCAATCATTATAATTCATATTCATGTTAAAGAGTGTTTCCATTTGTTAACCTAGATGTGTTCAAAGTCATTTGCTGCACACTTGTTTTTTATATGGAAAAGGGTTACATTGAATCAAAATGTGTGTATTTATATTTGGAATGACGCCATTTTTGATGTTGTACGATTGTTTTGCATATAAATGGGTTGATTAGAAAATAAAAAACATCAATAATGATCTGTTAGATATTGTCACATCGAATCTCATTCAAAGCATCATTATTTTGAGCCGTCCCGCGAGAAAACCAACATTTTGGCATCTGCGTAATGTATCGACCCAGATCAGCCTGCGCAGTCCGCGCAGACTGATCCGGGTCGACATATTCCATCTCATTGAGAAAGAGGTATAGAGTTATGCTTCCTGAAACCAAAAATCCACTGGAGGCGAAAAGTGTATTACCGGGTAAGCCTGCGCGGCATGCTTATGCTGATCCGGGTCGATATTTTACGCAGAGTTCACAATTTTGGTTGTATCGCGGGACGGCTTGTTTGTTATCGTGTTCATTCATTTTTCGCTATTGTTTTCATATTTTGTAGGGGAAAAGTATTTGATACACTCGCACAAGTATTTGGGAAAATCGATATCTTGGTTAATTTGATATTTTGGTAAAATCGATATTTTGTTGTTTTGTTATGTGCAAAGACCTAATAATACATGTATTATTAGGTCTTTGGTTATGTGGTCTTGGTTACAGAACTCCATAAATTACTTACTATTTATAATTCAATAAATAATTTTCTATTTTAGATCAATACATTTTGTTCGTTTTTTATCTTTTCAAATCCATTAGTACGATGGGGGTTCCTAAATGTATCGTTGCTATAGGAACAATATAATGTCCGATATCTGAAATATGATCCGTCCCGCGAGAAAACTGACAGTGTGGACTCTGCGTAAAGTATCGACCTAAGCATGCCGCGTAGGCTAACCCGGACAGACAGTTTTCGCCTCCTGTGCATTTTCTGTTTCAGGAATCATTTCTCTATACCTCGATCTTCCCCCAGACGGAATGTGTTGGACCGGATTAGCTTGCACGGACGGCGCAAGCTGATCTAAGTCGATACATTATGAAGAGGCCATCATGTTGGTTTTCTCGTGGGACGGGTAATATATGAATAAAGCAATGTGCTATTACTGAAATGTATTCTTGATTTCACAAATACTGCTAAATAATAAAATAGACATGGAACTTTTCTTGAAACTTTTCGATCACCCCTCGCCAAAATTAAAATCGCCCAGCCCTGCGACTATTATTAGACTTTGTAACTCCAATCCGTAAAGCTTCAAAAGTGAAGTTAAAGAAGTCCGGGTGCGACCGTCTCCGTCTCTAACGTGTGGCCGCCTTAATGATACGACCGTCTCCGTCTCTAACGTGTGGCCGCCTTAATGATACGACCGTCTCCATAGAATGACCGCCCATCTCCATGATGCGACTATCTCCATAGTGCGACCGACTCCATCTCCATAGTGCGACCGTCCCAATCTCCATATTGCGACCGACTCCATCTCCAAAGTGCGACCGTCTCCATATCCACGGCGCGACCATCTCCATATTGCGACCGTCTCCATAGAACAGCCATCTCGATCTCCACGGTGCGACAGTCTCCAAAGAACGACCGTCTCCATCTCCATTGTTTGACCGTCACCATTGTGGAGTGGTTAAAGCGTCAACCTTGAGATCAGGAGGGGCAAACCAAAGACTTGTAATAATGTTTTCCCTCACTGGCGCTCAGTGTTGCAGGCAGGGCAAAACGCATCGAAGTTTGTATATATGAAAACCGGAAGTACTAGTAAGTTATCCATACAACGGAAGTACAACGGAAGTACTAGTAATTTACCCATAAAACACCGTGATAATACGGAAATACTTTTGGAAGAGGCACAAAACAAACAAAAAACACCTAACTTTGCTCTCATGCTCGAGATTGATCTCAAGATCTGGTGAATCAGAAGATTTGCTCCCGCAATGTATACGAAATCCGAAATAAGAGAATATTTTCTACAGTCTAGACAAGGTTTCTAACATTTATCCGAACCCCACACAGAACAAACTGAAGCTGACGACTTTTGAAAACAAAAAAACTATGCGAAATCTCTGTAAATGAAAGTATGATTATTGAAAAAAGTCGAAACATTGTGGCAAAAGGTGAAATTGCTCGTTCTGACTAATTTCACCTATTACCACACTGTTTTCAAAAGTCGTCTGCTGTAGATGCGTGAAAATGCTTCTGCGGGTAGGAACAACGGTTGACCCTTTCCAACATACAACACAACTTAGGCAGACGGCTTTGAAAACATCTAGTCAAAACCACGGGGGTGGGGGGGGGTCATAATGCCTCTAGAGATGGGTAAAGGTTACAATTAAATCACGGCAGTTTTAAGCAAACACATTGATTGATTGATTGATTGATTGGGTTTAACGCTGTTTTTATTAATTTCTCAGTCATATCACGGGGACCAGTTCACCTACTCATGTGTTTCCTTGTTTTCTCACACCAATAATCCATACAACAATCTTTCCAAGCAATAGGCAAACACAACGTGGTTTTAATATGTTCGATGTTTTATTCGGGATTGTACAATGACTCTGCGGCGTAGTGATAGAGCTTCCGTCTCGGGTGCGGGGCAGATCTTAAAGATCCCCGGTCGGGTCAAACCAAATAATTATAAAATAGTGGTAACGGCTACCCTACTTGGCCCCCAGGGTTGCGGGTCTAGCATTACGACTGACAGGCTGGTGTCAGGCTAAATGAATCAATAGTCTTAGTAACTTACCCGTTTAACTCCCTGATATGACTGATACAGTGTTGAACGCCGCTTCAAATACCAAACAATCAATCAATTAATCATAAACATCTTCTCGCTGAGTACTTACAACATAGTGTTTGATCAGGTAGTAAGTGATATAATACGGGGCAAAAACAAACTGCCCATGTGTTATTATGCGGGGAATTCAGCTATGCTGAATACCTCCGTATATTGTCATGCCCAGTTTACAGGAAGCAAACATTTGTAAAAATATTGTGCTGCCCTCTGTTTTTTCAAAATGGACAATTTGTCCTGATTGTCCAGGGATCAGTTAAATACGTTTCACAACA